>JARKIC010001149.1:0-147784 GCA_029378375.1 Mycena olivaceomarginata | reverse complement strand
AAACACGCAAAATTACGTGTATCTAACTATGGCCCATTTACTGGCTTATCACCGTCGAACCACAGTGGGACTCAAGTCCCGCTGAACTTAAGTTCTGTCCTGCATGCGGTCTGCCTCTACATGCGAGGACCACACTCCCTGGAACGTAAGTCCTGTACCACTCAAGTCCCGCAACACTTACGTCCCCAAGTACTTAAGTCCTGTCCAAACAGGAAAACAAATCCACACAAGGGATTCGAACATCAGACCTCTCAATTTTTCACCAGCATAAGGTGAGGTGTTAACCACTAGACCAGGAAGGGTATATAGTCCTTGTACACACAGATACAATATTAGCCTTGTAATGGCCTAAACCTTCTCCTCTTCTTCATTTTATAAGCTTAGATACTGGGGTATCTGCCATTTTTTGTACTCGGAGGGTAGATACAACCTATGCGCGCGTCCATGTCAATTTTCGGCCGAAAGTGATGGGTTGGTGTTAAGCGGTGGCTGGGTTGATGTCGGGCCGCAGGGTGAGAACATCAATTTCTTATCTCCGAGCGCCCATCCCGCTCCTTTCTTCACCAATTCTTTATCAATTTACGATTTTGGGGGCTCGTTCTTCTTCCCTAATCCCAGGCTTCTCTCTAGGTCTGCAAGGTTCTCTGTATCCTCACTCCTTCAGTCGTAAACTCCCGTAAATGATGACTTTCCGAACTTGAAGACCACACACCGGGACAACCTTTATATCAAATGACCCTTTGACACTCTGAGTCCAGCACTTGGCATGGCCCACCTCGATAGGTGAAGGTTCGATTCTGATATATTCCAGAATTTTATTTCCCGATACCTCCCTCAATACGTCTAGTACCGAATTTCACCCAAATTTTGTGGTATTGAAATCTAAACGTCGGGTTCTCGGGAGCACGATGCAGAAGCGGAATAGCGGGTCTGGGTATGTCCATTGGCCTCTTATGACCTCCCTACAACTTATTTTGGCCAACCCGTCTTCTCACTGGCGCGCCGGCCTCGTTTGTTTGGCAGCATGGATCCCGCCGCTCTTACCTCTCATTGGAAGCACTTAGTTCCGAAGTTGTTGTAGGTCCAATGTACTGTTTTAGGGTCTATGACAGATTTTCATGACCCTTGAACATTGTTATACACCGCAAGGCCGCCAACTTAGTCGCCAACACACGGATTTGCGAGGGTGGCCAGGTTCCGTGTCCATTGCCTTTTCGGGACCTCCCATGGAAATAAATTCGCCATGTACTCAAGCTTGGCGAAAATGGGCCGAAGAGGGCTCAAATTGTTCGCGGGATGTGCGCCCGTCATCGTAAGCTCATAGTCACTGGGAACGTCGCACGCCATGGCTGCTGAGGGGCCAAAACCTCTAAGGTGGCCAGGTTCCCAGTCCGAAATAGTAATTAGGCTGGTGTATCGTTGAATAGGGGTACGGGTGTCGGGCTTACTAAATGAAGGCGTGGAGTCCTCCAATAAGAGTGCTGCATCTTCGGAAGAAAGGTGGCAACAGCGCAAACCTTGGTTTTTGAGTCGAAGTATTTCGTCACACACGTCATAAAGTTCAAGCTCAGGATATATTACTCACACGAATCAGTAAGACCCTTGAACCACACAGGCACGCTAGTGGATCTCGAAACCAGATCCAATGGGATACTGCTCGGCAGGAGATTTTCACCATCAAATACATTGAATGAGCATCTGTCTTGCAGGGGCCACAGTGGATGCAGGAATGGGTTCAAAGTGTCTTCTATGTTGAAGGATGCAGAGCTGAGAGCAGCAAAAGATTTCAACGCACGGATTGAACATCATTGAAGAGTCTTCGGAAGGGCAAGATCAGGACAAATGGTATCAAGGCTGGCGACCAGTGTAGGTTTAATTTGCAGTCGCTTGAGGCCAATTTCAAGTCCACAATACACTTTGAATGAGGCTTGAAGACACTCCAGGGATCGGTATCAAGGTCGCAATGAGCGGGGGTGAGGGGAGGAAACGCGAAGCAGATCTAGTACCCTGGCCTTTTATGGGGAAGATGTGCGTGACCGCAGCATGAAGCGCCAAAGGCTGTTGTTGTGCCTCTTCTCTCAAGTGCCCAATCAGGGTTTAGTTCCGCAGTTTCCAGCCCGAGGATCGTTTCATCGGTGGAGAGATCACACAGATTGGGTTAGCAGGAGGCTCAGGTAATCTACTAGTTGGATGGACGAAGGCTCCGTTGCTGCTGAACATTCCGAATTTGGGTTTGATTTTACAGCTTTGAAGATCTGGAATTATGGGCTCTGTGGGAATGGTTGTGCAGACCGAGCAAACTGCGGTCATGTCAAGGGTCATGTGCCATGCCATTCGATCCGGCGAAGAGTCGGGCAGAGCTGAGAGCAAGGAGCTAGTCTAAAAGGAGATGAACCAAAGATATGCAGTGAAAGCCGTCGATTTCGATCAAGAAACGGTAGATTGTCCGTAACAGTTCGCAGTCAGTGCAGTTTGGAAGGAAGAGAAATTGGCACATGGTTGATCATGGGTTCAATTGGTCTGAGGCAGCGTGGAAAAGGAAAAAAACCAAAGGAGTTAACCCTGGAAGAAAGGCAGAGAAAGCGAGAAGGAGCATGGATATAAGGGGAAAGAGCACAGCTTTTCTACCATCTCGTTAAAGAATGAATAATGAGGCCTGCCAGGGCACTGCACTAGCGTCAAACAAAATGACGAATCGGGGTGTGCAAACATGCACATACTGATTCAGGCATCTGCTTAATTCACGATGAGGTGCTCCAAAATATACTAGTTTCCGATTTGGACTGCATTGGGAGTGCAAGCCACCACATGCAATTTGAAAGCCACTGCGAGGGCAGGAAGAAAACATGGAGGACTCGGAATGATGGACTGGCCAAAGAAGACAGAAGGGAACCAACCTTTCGAACAGATATTGTGGGGCTGATCAGAGAGGTGACCAGGTCGAAAATAACATAGTGGCTGGTCCAGTTCGCTGGATTGAGTTAATTTTGGGAAGACCGTTAGCAGGCAAACCCTAGAAATGACACCGAAAAAAAGTAAAAATTTCAGTCTGGCTGAAACGGGGTGTGATTTGCCACAAATCTAAAACCAAACAAGAAAGTGCCTACGCTTCGCTCCGGCACTCGATATCACAAGAGCAAAGGAGAATATATTTGATAGAAGTAGGGACAACAGAAATAGTAGAGCCGTAGGATATTGGAACAGATCCATAGGTAAGTGGTTCAGAGTGCATTCTCTGCATAAAATTTGATGTGGGGGGGGGGGGATCTGAAATTCCCACTCAAGTCAAAAGAGCACTGTGCATTGACCTTGAATGAGTGGCACTCCAAGCTCAGTGTCGGTATGGCGCAGCCAAGCTAAATGAAAAGGTGGACCTAGCGTAGCACCTAGCTCCATCGGATCACCACAACTTGAATCGCAAATCTCCTGGGCTTGGACAAGCTCACCAATAAGCAGAAGGGGCATATTGACGAAAGCTGTAGCCCAAGATTCGTTTGACTGCAGGCCTTAACAAAGACAGACTCCAGGGACAGGGAGCAGGACAACGCATTGGACATAGCTGGTAAATAAGTTTGGCATACATGATTGAGGTGTTCAAGTTGAGGGCTTGAAATGCTTGAGGGTAGATAGAAATTGCAGGAATCAGCATTGCATTGAGACGGGGTTCGCATACAGGTCGAGGAGTGGGCGAGGCTGAAAGCAAGAAAGAATTGAGGGGCCCGGTCTTTATGTGAGAAGTGTCAACATGGACTCCCGGCAGAGGTCGAAAACTATTGCGCCACGGGATCTGCCTCCTCTGCTCAAGACTCTCGTTTAGGTTTAATTCCACAGCTCTGTGTTCTATCAGGAGCACCGATAGATTGTTTACCGCAAATCAGGCTGGACGTATCTGGTGATTTCCTGAACAGTCCTAATTTGGCTTCTATTCCACAGCTTTTGAGATCTGAAATTTCGTGGCTCCGTGGGATCAATATTACGAATCGGGTGGAACTGGTAAATAAACCGTGAGCCATTTCATGCAGTGAAAGAGAACTTGCAAGGAGATGAAACCAAAGAGTGCCAAATGAAAGCCGTCGATTTTTTTTTAAGAAACAGTAGATAAGGGTTGTCCACGCCACTGCAGTATGATGAACGTGCCAGGCTGCAGTGAGAATCTATGTAGATTTGGGCGATGGTAAATCCACCACCGTTCGACTGTTCAGTGGTCCCGATCGGGGTAGGGTTTGACAGTTCGTAGTCGTTTTTGCACAGTTCAGAAAGAACCGGAAGCCAGTGCATGGTTGATCATGGGTCCAGAAGCGTGGAAATATACAATGAACTAAAGGAGTTAGGCAGAGCAGAAAGGCGAGGAACGGCAAAGGAGATGATATATATGGGAAATAGCACAGGATTTGTGCCATCTCGTTAAAGAGTCAGTCCCACCGGAAATGCGGAAAATCAGTGATGCTGACTCTCACAAAGAAACTCAAAGAATCCTGGTGCATATCAGCCACGCTGAAATCCTTAAGCTATTTGCTACTGCTTCCTATTTATATTGGCAAATAGCAAAAATTGCTCAGGAATTTCAGTGTGAATTTTCAGCGCAGCTGAAGTCTTTGAGTTTCTTTATGAGAATTTGCCATCACTGATCTCCCCTATTTCTGTGTGACTGATTTGGATCTAGATTCTTGGCAAATCAAATGTGGTTTCAGTCTCGGACTGAAATTTTACTTTATTCGTGTGAATAAAACGGGAAATCGGATGCAATAGAAGCCGCCGGAATGACAGTGGGAAAAATAGAAGAATACAAACAGGTGCAATGTGATACGAGGCATCTTAATATACGAGGGCTTACTGGTCAGCGATAGACACCCCCAAGCCCGTCGCCGACAAATTCAACATGAGCTCACAAGCCCGAGCCAAACCACACATCATCGTTATTGGCGCGGGTGTGGTCGGCGCATCTGTGGGGTGGAACCTCACCCTTCAAAATGCCGACGTTACCATTGTGGCCTCTGATATCGGAGGCACTGCGACGCCCAACTCGTTTTCCTGGCTCAACGCCAGCTGGCGCAACCCTAAATCCTACTATGACTTCCGGAGACGGTCTATGGCCGCGTGGAAACGACTCGCCGAAGAGGTCCCCGGTCCTCCGGGACATCATGCAGTGGTGCGGATCGTTGGAGTGGGATATGCCACCCGAGGAACTCGCCGAGTACGAGAGGAAGCAAGGCGCTTGGGGCTACGACATACGACGGGCTGAGCGAAGCGAGATCCACGAGCGTGAACCATGGCTCTCTTCCGATGTACTTCCCGAATGGGGACTGCGGATCGGCGAGGAGGGGTTTGTCGAGGCGGCGGACGCCGCCTCTTTGATGGTAGCCGATGCCCAGACCGTGGTGCTCAGCTGGTCCCCGCCACTGTTACTGTCCTAGTGAAGGAGGACGTCGTGTCAAGGGTGTCGTTCTGAAGACCGGAGAGAAGCTGTCGGCCGACCACGTCGTGCTTGCGGCTGGCGTTGGCAGCACTCAGCTTTGTGCATCAGTCGACATCACGCTGCCGGTCACAGGCGAAGCGGGCTTACTCTGCACTCGAAGCCGATCGCGAAACGTCTCCTGAATGGGCTGGTGCTATCGAGTGGGTCCCACTGAGAGACGGCAAAAGGGCGCATCCTAGCCGGAGCGGGATTTGCTGGGGGAGATCCAGGTGAGAATCCTCAAAAGACAGCAGAGGAGCTCTTTGCCCGGGTGAGAGGCATGTTCAGCCTGGAGGCCAGCGATGCAGATGTGCTTCAACTGGATTGCTTCACGATAGGGCAACGGCCGATGCCTCAGGATAGGCTTCCTATCCTGGGCGCCAGCGGTCTGGAGGGGCTCTCTCTCGCTGTCATGCACTCCGGCGTCACCCTTGCTGCGATAGTCGGGGAGGTTCTCACGGATGACATTGTCAACGGCAGGAAGGACCCTGCTCTCGGAGACTATGCACTTGATCGTTTTGCCTTGGCTTCTCTCTAAATGTATTTGACCGTTTCCAAGTTAGCTCTATGCCTTGCTGGACTGAACTATCCTCCATGACCATCTGATTTTATTGATGAAAGCTCTGTGTTCATCTGTAGCGGTACCAGTTAATTCTATCTCATGTGTCTTCCAGACATCAGTAGAAAGTAGCTACCTGTCCCGAACCTGTCCACCCGCCAACCGTTGCTTTTACGCATTTTGATCTTCTTCCCACCTGCCACGCAGTCCTTGTCGTACCGCCGCCGCGGCACTCACCTCATACCAGCTTTCACACTTTGTATGCCCAAAGGAGCACCAATGGATAGGATCCATCCGGGGCGTTATATGCCCTCCGCTCGGTCCCCACCAACGACATCAGGAAAATCCTCCTTTCCGAATGTGTGACAATCTGTGAGAATTTGACCAAACCGTCTAAGCGAGATCAGCGGATCCAAGCGAAACACAATGATCCTAAGTTGGCACCAAATTTGCAGTAATATGCCCGCAGGAACTGCGGTCAAGCGGAAAGCCTTCCTTGGCAATATCCCGGATTGCCTCCAATTTTGGCCTGAACTGGACCAAATATCCATGATTTGGCCGATTACCTTGCTAGTAACGTTGCTGTCATAGTTACCTCCAACTTGGACCCAAATACCGTAGATTACCTTTAGTTTTAGTCCCTTTTCCTGGCTGTTAGTTCACATAACTGCTTAGATTCCTGCGCAAACTGGGCTAGAACACACAATATTGATTGCAGTTATACGCTACTTACAAATAATAAGTTATTAATACTACTATACTTATGCTTACGAACATCTACATCACAGCGTGCGCAGCGCCCCCCACGCCAGACTCGCTATCGGAGGTCATTGTCCTCCGACGAGCACTAATGTGGGCTGGGCGTTGTGCAACATGGAGTTGGGCTGCTCGGAGGTGCAGAGGTACGGGTTGCCCTACTCTGAATGCACGAGCGAAGATTGGGGAGGCGAGTCAGCAAGTGACAGCAGAGGTGCAAACCACACCCATTTCAGCGGTTTGGCATTTGCGCTTGCGATGAGGACGCATTCAACCCGTGGCGCATGTGGATGTTCTGCCCGCACAGCGTCGGTATCTCAGTCGTTCCTCATTCGTATGAGCACATTGACTGGTGCAGTGCAGAGGCAGGGGGCTTGGATCGGTGACGCATGGACGGCTTTTTGACATTCTTCCACAAGCTAGCTAACCAGAAAAAATGCCGAGGCACTTTCAGGCGCGAGTGGAATTGCACGAATAATACAGCTAGACTCACCGGTGCAGTAGCTGGGCTCCAGACATAGGCGAGCTTGTGCGAGAAAGGCGGTGGGGTGGGCAGAGGGCCCTCACCGGGTACGAGAAGGCGGACTTCCCTTGCAGTAAGGGCTCTACCCTGAAAGAAGAAAACAACGTTGAACGGGACTAAACTTGGGATATCACATTCAGAAGCGCACAGCGGTTATTGTACCAAGTTTGACGCGCCATGCGACACGGATCATGTTTGGAATCGACACTGGGTGAGAATGTGGGGCGAACTCAGCTCCAGTTCAGGCGGAAGAGTCGTTACGCCTTCAGACGGCGGAGCCGATGGTGGGCGAAGACAAGCTTGCCACTTGCAGGTGTTGCTATCAGTCTGATGTGATGGTGTCGTGTTGAACTGCCAGATGAGACGGCCTCACGGTAAATATTCCGACAAGAAACACAGCAAAATGGGTTATATTCGCGACAAATCAGGATCCGGCAGAAGTACAAACGACTCAAGGCGAACGAAAATACAGAATCCCGAACGAACAAAGTTCCAGCAAACTATGTCTCCAGTTTGCCCGCTTAGAGGGTGACGGGGATGCAGTTGATGGCGATGAGGCCACCCCACTCCTTCTCGGGGGCATCGCAGGTGACGGTGGTGCCGCCGCTGTGGAACGGATGAGTTCGATGTGTGGTGGAAAAAGGAGTGGATGCCTTACCAGTTGTTCCCGATGACGTGATGGGCGAGCAGCTGAGGCCGACATCGACGAGGACCCCGCTGAGGTCGAGGCCAAGGATTGGCTGCAACCAAAGAATGCGGCGCCGTCCTGGGCGGACGTGACGCTGGCGCAGCACTGGGGGGAGGTCGGGGGTGGTGACTGGGGGCAGGGGAGTGCCGTTGGGCATGGTGGCAGCAAGGTCTACAGGAGAAAGCAAGGATTAGAAAAGTGGTTGATATGAAGGTCGCATCGGGGGCCCAGGACGTACGATGAGCACCGAGGTGACAACGACAGAGAGCTTAGAGAACATATTTGTTTGCGAGAGAGCTTGAACTACAAAGGGATTGTTCGAGTGAAGGAGGAACATACCTTTCTTTTATATGTTTCGTTGGTTGGACTCTTGCTTTTTTCGCATAGGTATACGAAACACATTCAGCATTAGGCGCAGTGACGCGGCTGAATGGGTTTGGACTATGGAGCCATGTGACATGACACGCACGACAGCGAAGCACGAGCCGACGAGGCCATCTGTGGAGCAATTCAGTCTTTGTGGAGCAATTCAGTCATGTCATGATGCATCGAAAGAAATCCCGCCGATTCTTTCACCCGGAGTCACGTGGTCAGGTCAACATGAGCACAAGAACGAATTCAACAAGTGTACCTAGGGTTCGGAGCACCCCTCTCTCCGCACCGGCAAGTGCGAAGCACGTGGATATCATGTGATCAAAGGCGGCTTGTTCGGAACCTAAAGTGTACCAGTCTTCCTGGGGAAGTTGGACTAGGTACACGTGGTTTGTCTTCAAGTTGTTTTGAAGAGGCGCCGCCGAACGACGTTTGGGTACTGAATAGGTGGCTGAGAATGGTAGGGCTGTTCGCCGTCACCGTATATACGGCCGTACAGACAGCCGTATATACGGCACCCGTCACCGTACTGTACAAGGTGTTTCAGCAACAGCTGACAGTACGGCAAGTGCCCGGCCGGCATACCGTACAGACCCTACCGTCAGAGCCGTATACAGCCGTATCTTCACCGGCAATCACTCTTATCATTCCGCTGGCGACATCTTGCAGCATTGCTTACTCGCGCCTCTCGTTCTGTTCATCTCCGTGCCCAAACCAACTCAATCACAGAGTTTCTTGGACATTGAACTTGGTCTGCCCCCTCTGTGTACAGCTAGAATTTTACTTGGGTCCATTTTATGCGCCACCTACTTCACATTGCCCCTGTGCCGCCTCCTGGTACTCAACTTTCCTTATATTCAACTTATATTCAACCTGCCGCACCGACAGGATCACACATTTTATTGGACTTTTTTGCATGTCAATTCTTGGCTTGATCCACTTCGCAAGGTCCCTCAATTGTCGCTGATAGTATTGTAGCATCTTCCTCGGCCCATATGGCGGATGCCAGACCATTTTCAGCTACAAACAAGGTATTGTTGCATCCCTTACACCCCAGCAGACTGGGGTGCTCATCTGCGTCTTCAGGTCGACCCCAACACCACAAAAACCCACTGATGGCAGAATACCTTGAAGCCGTAAGATTTGACGGCCGTACAGCCGTAATACGGCCGTAATACGGTACCGTACCGTACCGTACGACCCTCTGTACCTCTCCAATACGGTACGGGTTACGGCCGGGAATGCAGCCGTATAGTAGCCGTCGGCATACGGCCGTATACCGTATACGGTACGGCGAACAGCCCTAGAGAATGGTAATGTTCGAGCGGCGGAAGAGCGCGGTTGGACGATCCCGACATCATTGACATGGACCTAAGTATTAATTTGGGACCATCATCTGCGCTGCGGGCAATTCCAGAGATTCAGAACCTCCGCGTCATTAGAGCATATTGGCAGAATTTTAGCCGAGATTTTGCTCAAATCTGATTGGCTGCTCCACACCTCTCGACCAATCAGAAGCTCAGCAAAATCTCGGCAAAAAAACTGCTAATATGCTCTATTAACGACGCGTGATTGACTCGCTGCTGCTATATGACATGACTGAATTGCTCCACAAAGACTGAATTGCTCCACAGATGGCCTCGTCAGCTCGTGCTTCGCTGTCGTGCGTGTCATGTCAAATGGCTCCATAGTCCAAACCCATTCAGCCGCGTCACTGCGCCTAATGCTGAATGTGTTTCGTATACCTATGCGAAAAAAGCAAGAGTACCAACACACGAAACATATAAAAGAAAGGTATGTTCCTCCTTCACTCGAACACATCCCTTTGTAGTTCAAGCTCTCTCGCAAACAATATTTTCTAAGCTCTCTGTCGTTGTCACCTCGGTGCTCATCGTAGTCCTGGGCCCCCCGATGCGACATTCATTCAACCAATTTTCTATCCTTGCTTTCTCCTGTAGACCCTTGCTGCCGCCATGCCCAAACGGCACTCCCCTGCCCCCAGTCACACCCCGACCTCCCCCCAGTGCTGCGCCAGCGTCACGTCCGCCCAGGACGGCGCCGCATCTTTGGTCACAGCCATCTTTGGCCTCGACCTCAGCGGGGTCCTCGTCGATGTCGGCCTCAGCTGCTCGCCCATCAACCGTCATCGGGAACAACTGGTAAGGCATCCACTCCTTTTTCCACCACACATCGAACTCATCCCATTCCACAGCGGCGGCACCACCGTCACCTGCGATGCCCCCGAGAAGGAGTGGGGTGGCCTCATCGCCATCAACTGCATCCCCGTCACCCTCTAAGCGGGCAAACTGGAGACATAGTTGCTGGAACTTTGTTCGTTCGGGATTCTGTATTTTCGTTCGCCTTGAGTCGTTTGTACTTCTGCCGGATCCTGATTTGTCGCGAATATAACCCATTTTGCTGTGTTTCTTGTCGGAATATTTACCGTGAGGCCGTCTCATCCGGCAGTTCAACACGACGCCATCACATCAGACTGATAGCAACACCTGCAAGTGGCAAGCTTGTCTTCGCCCACCATCGGCTCCGCCATCTGAAGGCGTAACGACTCTTCCGCCTGAACTGGAGCTGAGTTCGCCCCACATTCTCACCCAGTGTTGATTCCAAATATGATCCGTGTCGCATGGCATGTCAAACTTTGGTACAATAACCGCTGTGCGCTTCTGAATGTGATATCCCAAGTTTAGTCCCGTTCAACGTTGTTTTCTTCTTTCAGGGTAGAACCTTTACTGCAAGGCACACCAGTTATCCATGGTTTTTCTGCTTGCGACGTCGAGAAAATCACCTTTATTGCTCATACAAAACCGACCTCTTTCTTCCTCTCCGTGCGCAACGTAATGGCAACGCGCTGCCCATTCAAGAATGGAGAAATACAGCCCATGAAACAACGGATTTATTAACACGGCTCGAGTGCGGAGTGGTCTGTCGCTGCTCATAATAAAACGGAGTCCTTCAATCGGCGAACTGGATGGTTGCACAAGTAACTTATGTAACTAACTTGCCCTGCCACAAGTAACTTGTAGCTAACTTGTGGCAGGGCAAGTTAAATTTACCCGCACCGTTCCGCATAAGTACAAGTTCCGCACAAATAAGTTAACTTAAGTTCAGCACAGGTAAAATAAGTTTAATTGCATGTTAATGTTCACAGGCTCTGTTGCGCTGTTTCGTCCACTCAGGTGCTTGATTTCACCGTAAATATGAGTTTTAAAACATGTTCATTGTGCCTGGTCTGGATCTGAATCAATGTTTTATCAACCAAGTGCAGTGGAGGTGAGTTTGAAATACTGTGGCCTGTTGACCTCGCACTGAACCATTGTGTGGCTAGCAGTCAACTGGCTGGGCTCTACGACGTCAAACAGCTTGGGTAAACCACAAGAGAAGCTTCACAAGTCACTGGGAGACAAAGGTTTGGGAAGGGAAATCGAACTTGATGTTCAACAGTTCGGTGCCATGGATGGCCTTGATGAACATTGTCCCCTCAGTCATGGTTGATGCCAGGGTTTTGTAGCGAAGCACTCGTTCACATACACAAGGCCGGGGGACCTAGGGGCATTATTTGATTGCTAGCTAGCTTCTCACTACCTTTAAACTGTTTGGTAAAGTAGATTCTAAGTACTTCCTTAGACTTGACTTGGTTTAACTTGGAGAAACCGGTGAACTTGGGGGTAACGTGATGCCATCTGATGGCATAAGTTAGTTTGCTCGTGTTAACTTTGTCTAACTTGGCCCGCAAGTTAGCTTAAGTTAGCTCAAGTTAACTTAAGTAAGCTTGGACTACTTCAGTAAGCTTGTTACTTTGGGAGTCTATCAAGAGGACGGGGTGTTAAACTTGGAGAAACCGGTGAACGTGGGGGTAACTGATGCCATCTGATGGCATAAGTTAGTTACACATGTTAACTTGGTCTAACTTGGCCCGCAAGTTAGCTTAAGTTAGCTCAAGTTAACTTAGGTCAGCTTGGGCCTACCTTCAATTAACTTGTTACCTTGGAGTTAATGAAGAGAACTGTGTTGTTTAACTTGGAGAAACAAGTGAACAGGTAGTAGCCGATCATCTGATGGCATAAGTTAATTGTCCGTGTTACTTTGATCTAACTTGGCGGGCAAGTTAGTGTGTTGTATAAGACATTGATTGTTTATTCAGTGTTCAAGAGAGTTAGCTCAGTACTTGAAGTGAATCTGTGGTGCTTTGAGACATTTTTGAGTCACTGTCATGCTGTTGTTGTGGTAGAGAAGAAAGACACGCGCCAGTGTCACATCACGCTTACCCCAGGGTAAGTGTGATGTGACAAGCCTTACATGACACAACGCAACCCGATTACTGTATAACACACATTTTTTTGGAACTGGGATGAGGGCTAAGTGTTTGAAAGGTGCTTGAAAGGTGCCATAAGACACTTGGACTCACTGTCTCCGCGAAAATCAGGTGATTAATAGCAAATTCTGTCTTGGTAATACAGATTACTGTCAAACGGGGTGGGGACAAGGCAGGTAGGAAATATCAGTACTTCTGGCTCTATCACATTGCTTCTTACATGTCGAAGTACTTTGTATCAAGAAATAAACTCGTTCCAACAAGAACTGAATCAACTGGTGCCAATTTATGCCGACACAAACCATTCTTTCCTTATATGGAAGATAGAATGGGTTTGAAATGGTTTTTCTGGAAGATTTAGAGATAAGACAGGTAGGTGACCCGCCAAGTTAGTACAAGTTGATTTTGCAGCCCGTGGGAAAACTTAAGTTAACTTGCGGCACGCCTGCCGAAAGGGGCAAGTTCCGCACAAGTTACTTTTCATAAGTTACTTTTACAGACTCGGCGAACTGCAGCGTCCTCCGTTCGACTCGGACTCGAGCCGTCCTTCCGGGATGAATTCTTCTTCTTTTGTCGAATTTTCTTGTTCACCTCTTTTGCCTCTGCCCTTTACTCAATCCAGGTCCTCGTTGTCGCGGGGCGATCCAAATTAACAGTAATCGACATTGCAGGGATAAAGATAATATCATATCATATCAACGCCGCGTCGTGGTGTCGACGCCAATGTAACCAACAAACGACTGGTCTGATTACATACATTCAGTGCGGTGAATTAATTGTCCAGATACAAAAGTCCAGGCGGAGGTCCATGTCTTCAAGGACATCATCCCTCTCTGACATCGAAACACACGGGTATCAGAGAACGAATGCGGCTCCCACCAACGCGAACAGCGCGACTACGGGTGCGCGTAGACCGGCGGCGGCGCTACCCGTGGGCGAGGGCGAGGGTCGGAGCCCGAGTTAGAGGCAGAGGGGGAGCCCGAACCAGAGACGGTGGGGGATGTTCTGTAATCAAGGGGTTCAGCCGTCGCCGTCGATAGCGCGAGGGTACAGGGGGAAGAACGTGTGTAAGTAAATACTTACGCAGAAGCCTGAGACGCACTCCCACTTTGCGTAACACTGCCACTGGCGCTCGCGGTGCTACGTCCCGAAGAACTCGAGACCGCCGCCCCGATCGAAAAGCTCCCACTGGTAGCGAAGACGTCGTTTATGTCGGTGATGTTGACGAAGGTAAGGGTGTAGTTGTCTCTGCAAAACCGGGTCAATCGATATGCGGTATTAATGTGGAGGGGTGGAAAGGAGATAGAGTGGGTCGAAAAACAGCGGAGTGAATGGGTGGGGTGGACGCAGAGAGAGAAGGGAGACAGCGGGAAACGCACTCTGCGGGGACTGGCGGGAGGCCGACGGTACGATTGTTGTCTGCGGGATTGACGTTGTTGGCGATTGCGAGGGCGGAGTTCTACGCGTCATCAAATCAGTCCTACCTATCAGCACGGAGAGGGAGAAACGCACGAAGGAAGGGTGGTTCAGCTCGATGGAGAACACGCTGTTTTGCACGTTAGCCGACGAAGACCTAGCTGAGAGGAGAGGGGAAGAGAGGAGGACGCACGGATCATCTGAGGTGCTGCTCCATGTGATGCTCGTCGTCCCCCCGGACGTCGGATTGGTGGGGGTGTTGATTGTCAGCGCGCGGGTGGAGGCCGCTGCGAGGGCGAGGGATAGGCTGCAAGTAGGGAGTCTCAGTTCAGATAGGTAGGCATCGAGGAACGGATGGACTTGCCAGAGCTGCGTGAGCATCGTCGTCGGCGGAAAGAGAGACAAGGGGCGAGGGAGCGACAAGGCAGGGCGAGGGAGAGGGAATAGAAGGTCGTGCAGCTAATAAAGGAAAGCCAACCAAACTCAACCACGCGGTGCCGCCATTTTGATTTGGCAGACGTCATGGGAAGAAGATCTCACAGGCGGTGATCTGCATACTCTGTATCGACCGAAACATGAAGGAAAATAAAATACCCAACCAAGTGAGGCCGCATGGGCTTGGAACGAGGTAATTGGCTTTGGGGCATTGTACTGGCATTTTCTCAGTTTTCAACTAAAATTTTCAATCACGATCTCGATATCAATCACATCAATCCGCATCTGGAGTTGGACGAGTGTGGAGTCGTCGTCATGACGCCCATTCTTCTTTTTGCTTTGTTTTTGCTTTGCCTCCGCAGTCCCTCCACTCATACTTATTGTGCCCGTCACATGAACAGTTGACGAGCCGTTCCTTATCGATACAGCAACTAGCTCCGTTATTATCTTGCAAAACCATGATGTATCCAGATAAGTACTCAACGTACTCAACCCGTGCTTAGTGTACAGACTTTCCGCTTACCACGTTCATTCGGATCTGATCTGAATTGGGTCTTCGTCGCTGAAAGCCTGGGTTCGACTCTCGGCCTCGAATGATTCGAGCTTTTTGGTCTCGTGCGCTCTGAAATATATCCCACCGTCGGTCCGAGTGTTCCCGTGTATATTTGCGCAGGCCATCTTGTCGTTCAACGCGGGAGGCGGATCTCCGGCAATTCAAGCAATTGGACTCCGTATCTTGGGTGCGAATCTCTCGATTTGAATGTACCGCAGGAGGTTCGGAGTTTCATAATGTCGGTCGAAGCCTTCCCCACTTGAAATTAATAAGAAAAAAGTGGACCTCGTCGCTTTCACGTTCTCGACCGGAGTCGACCGAGGGTAGCGTGGTCTAGGAAGATGAAACTATGAGGGCTGACCTGCGATTTGGTCATCGACTGTCCCAGCTCGGAAAGGGAGTTCGGATACATACCTACATGCCGAGTGAGGTTGAACAATTTCATGCAACTAGCGGAGGTTATGGGAGAGAAAGGGAAGAAGGACAAGGGCAAAAGACATAAACACACATAACCCTCAGCGGGTGCTCGTGCAACCGCGTAGCATCTCAATCGGATGATTCCCTCACACATCGACGTCGTTTTACTGAGTTGGAATCAATAATTGCTTGCAACAGATGGCGAGGCAAAGCAAAACACACCATATCACTCAACACCCGGCTCTGGCTCGAAAGAGGTTATCGTGCGCCAATGGAGCCGAGCTGCAATTACTCCGGGTGGTGCGGCCTAGCATGGGACCGGAACATAATGTGTACGGAGCAGTCAAAGCCTGTCCCTCGCAGCTGTGGAAGCATGCGTGAAATCCCTTTGGCGTGGCAGAAAAATGAAGCCGAGCATCATAAATTTGGCTCACGAAACACGTTCGCAACCTCAAGCCCGCCACACAAAAAGAGGTTACTTAGTAATATGAATCACCCGTCCTTGAATCGAACGAGGTTATCCAGCCCGAAGCCCGTACGAGTAATGACGGAAGTACCGATATTGGAAGAGAATACTGTGTCCAAATTCGCGGCCACAGATCGGGCAGAGCATCCCGAGGAATTAGGCCGCCTTTACTGAGTAAATCAATCAATTTTAACACCTCCGCAGGGAGAAAGATGGCGTTAGAAACATTATCGCTCGTGTTGTCGTCAATCGGCAGGTCAGCGGGGAGAGAACACGGGGGTTCGAGGATGAAATAGAAGACGGGAAGGAATGCGAGAGGGGCCAGAGGGTCCTCCTGATTGTTTTCAATGTAGTCGTAAATGCTAATGAGTGCGCTGCGTCTCGCCATATTCGTTCCTTTCAAAGCTTGGCTGGCCGCCCACTACCGTACGCGTTAAACCAAGATACGGTCAAGGAATTTTGGGAACCGAACTGACTTTGAGGTAATCAGCAAGTTCATTCGGTCGCCTGGGATGCAGCGATGCGTGGACCATGAGGGCGGAAGGAAAAGCCAAGTGGCGGTGTTATCATCACGTTACCTTCTAGTTGCGGAGTTTAAATTCCGCGAAGGCACCGACTTGACAACCGACTCTCTTGTCTTGAACCAACAACATGAGCTCGACGGATGCCCTTGGATTGCCATCCAGCAATTCAAAAACTTTGGTTCCGAAGCTGCCGTTCCTTCGACGGCTCAAATACACCCTGAGCGCTTTCGCGCTGCAAAATTTCCTGGTCAAGCCCTTCGCATTCTTCAAGGGCTGGAAAGATTACCTACTTCCGCCACAAATCCGGGCGGATGTTGTGAAAACCTACGCATCTCGTCCTCGTCTTCCCATACGGTATGACTCACATTCTGCGGGCGGTTCTCAGCTCTCCTCATTTGTCTTCCAGTGTATTCTTCCCATGGTCCTCCAAACCCAGCTCCAAGCTTCCCGCGCTTTTTGTGATACATGGCGGCGGATTCGTGATAGGAAGTTCCACCGACAACGAGTCATGGAATAGGAAATTCGCTGACACCAACAACATGATCGTCGTCGCGTTGAACTACTCCAAGGCGCCCAGATCACCCTTCCCGAAGCCGATCCACGATGTCGAAGCCCTCTTCGTGTCCGCCATCTCCGATTCCTCCCTTCCTATTGACCCAACGCGCGTGGCCATGGCCGGATGGTCTGCTGGCGGGAATCTCGCTTTGGCTGCGTCCCAGCTCGAGAGCGTGCGCTCGCGCCTCCGCGCCATCGTCCCGCTCTATCCTGTCGTCGATTTCACCGTTGATCTGGCCACCAAGCTTCGCCTGCGCCAGTACAAGCCCGCGCTCGGCGGCTTTCGCGGGCGCCCAACGGAAATGCTCGCTAGCATGGCCAGCCTCTTCGACTGGTCCTACATCCCTGCGGGAACCGACTGCCGCAATCCACTCCTGAGTCCGCTGTTTGCGTCTCGCGATACGCTCCCGAAAACACATATTTGTGATCGGCTGCGAGCTGGATATGCTGGGTCACGAGGCGTGGCGTTTCGTGTCTAAGCTTGCGGGGCGGCCCGAGCCGGGGATGGACGACGTGGTGGGGGAAAGCGGAGGTCGCGGGTATGGGCGAGTTCATTCTGGAAGACGAGAGGTTCCACTTCGAAGCGACAACAAGCGACGGCGGGACATACCGCTGGCTCTTGGTGCCGGATGCCATCCATGGCTTCGACGAATCGCGGATCAGTGACCTGGCTCGTGACGCAGAAATGGGAGAGGATATGGCGATAAAGAAGGACAAGGCCATTGCCATGATTGGCGAGTGGCTGCTTGCTGGTCCGCTCAAACACTAGGGCTGGCCCTTCTCAGACCCTGAGCGTCTGTCGTAAGAATCGCCCTGCTTTCGTGACTTGTTAATTGACATTTTACCTGCGATATTGTGCAGTACACTTTCAGATGGCGGTTTCAGGTTGGTACTCTCAGCGCTGTACGTAGTTGCGTCCTCGTATTGGCTCCTTCTCATTGGCTCATATCCTGTTTCCTGTCTTCGTTGAAACTGCATTTAATCAGAGATCCTTCGATGTTCGATGCTCTAGAAAGAAGGCTGGAAGAATTACCGAAGTTTCTTTCGGTCCTTGAACGCCGATCTCGAACCTGTAGTCCGGTTTGGACCTCTGGACGCTCGAGTGCGTCGGACAGCCGAGAAGAGTTTCACGCGCTGTCCGTTGATGATGTCCACCAGCACTCTTTTTCCACATCCTTCTCGCGATGTCCGAGTTGGTCGCGGAAGCGGAATAAACACCGCAACCGCCGGCCCGACAACTCAAATGTGCGGCGTCACGCAATCGTCAGCTTTTCGTCAGCTCAGGACAGCCCACCACCTACAAACACGCTCTAATCCCCCCTGTCTAGTACACAGCACCGACTCGTCACCGTGAACACGGTTCCAGAGCGCGCCAAGCGTCTCATCGGGCGTGTGGTGGAAGATGTCAAAGACCGATACACGATCGTGCATGTCGCGAATGTCGAAAGTGAGCCACAAACGATTCCTTATCGGGCTGCAGTCCGGTGGTTTATGGGATGTGTTGGATAAGGAATCGAGGACGTGAAGGAAACAGTGGAGCGCGAGAAGCTGGACGTTCTCGTGAGCCACTGCTTTCCAGACCAAACGATTGCTGAATATGCTGCTGCAGTTTACGGCCTCGATGTGGACCCCGGAACAAGCTAAGGTATTTCTTTCACTCATACACAATTTATTGTTTCCAGGTCAGTGCCGTTGACACCGCGCAGGAAATTGTGGATATCGCGAAGGAAATAATTCCCGGTTTGAAGACATTCTCTATTCCACAGGGCCTTCAAGTCAAACAGGTGAGCACTATTCGGGCTATGCATTGCGTTCAATGTGATGGGGGAATCTGAACGAATCGACCAATGCAGGGTCCTGACGCGGTTGTGGAGTACATCAAGAAGAACCTTCCGAGTTTGCTTGACTCAAAGAATTAACTGGTGACAATTTCGGATGAAAATGCGAAAGTTTTATCCAGCTTGTATAGGAAGATATATAACTGGACCATACACTTGAATGATGAAGCCGAATATGCCTATTTATTGGATCGGTATTGCTTCAGCAGCGCCTTTCCGTAGTCTCCAATATTCGGGAGGCGGTTGATCGTATGGATATGGCACTTCGCCGGGGACGTGTTGGTCAAGAAGACTGATAAAAAATCAAAGCAATGAGTGACTCAGCAGAAACCTTGAACCAGACGTACTGCCGCAGTGAAAGTCAAGTTCGCAAAAGGCAACGGGAGAGTGCAGCCGAAAGTACTACGGGTCGCTCAGCTCGAATCCGCCGATCCATGCGAAGTAGGTCTCATCGAGGTGTTCCTCGATGAGTTTAATGCGTGCGACTAATGGTCCAGTAGGGAGATATATGTTGAAGGCTTTGAAAATGCGCATGACGGCGGCTTTTTGATCAGATGTGAAGTGCGACACGGGGCAGCCCTCTGAGCGACGGTCAGTAGACACCAGGATCGAAATGAAAATGATAAACTGGCCATATGGAACCACACGGTTATCCTGCCTCGCGCCGCCAAGGTGCCGCTCGTCGAACGGATTCCAGCGGTCTTGGGGAAGACCTTCGGGCCCGATGGTTTTGCTGATCTGCGCTTTTCCCTGAAGCTGCGGCGCAAGGCCACGCATGAGATTGAGCGCCTCGATCTCCTCGTCCGTGAAAAGGCGCAAGCCAGCATGAGGCCCCTCGTCAATGCGATCCGGTTCTGCGCCCATGAACGTCGGGCCGATAACGATGCGGCCGCTCTGCACGACAACGTTGAGTGCAAGATGGTGCCCGAAGAACGTGTAGCCCTAGGGTTCGATCAGGTGCGGCGTTCCAAAGAGGCGGAAGTTGTAGGAATGCTCGTTAAGCACTGCACGGCCGTTGATGAGTTTCCCGAGGAAGCCGTTGGTGAGCGTGCAGCCGATGATCTTGGCGAAGCCCTCCGGTGAAGTGGAGGCACGGATAATGGTGTGTACGGCGCCTTGGATTTGTGGCGTGCATTCGTCCATACGAAGGCCGCCTAGGTGGATGTGAATTCACATGAGTCAAATGGAAGAAATACGATGATAAGAGGTATCTTACCAGGGTTCACGTATAGCTCAGGGTTAGACCACAAGCGGAATTCGTCGTCATCCACCGATCCCTTCGATACTTCCGTCTGCTGCTGTGGGCTCAAGATACCCAGCAGCGCATTCGCAGCAGAAACCATTGCTTCTACCGGAGCGCCCTCGTCGTCTGCGTATTGGTACAGTCCATCTTGGACATTCCCGTCCACAGTGAACCCCTTGTATGGTCTCTCGAGATGTTTAGCTTCCAGACGATTTATCAGCCAGGAAGGAGCCTCGATTTCTCTGCGACTCTGGCACCACGAGAGGGCATTGTGACGTGAAATTCCCGCAATCTTGGGATGGTCGGGCCTCGGGATTATTTCACGAAATGGCATTGTAGCAGATGAACGAGGGGTAGAGGGGTCGTCTGCGAGCACATATCCCGAGGTTTTTGGGAGCGAATTCGACATTTTGATCTCTAGAAAGTTAATGTAGACACTTGTGTGGTAGATGATGACGGCTTGGGAGCCTTGGTGGCTACTTACCGATCGTCCAAATTTGCGAACGCCGACGCCACGCTCAATTGGAGGGAGCAGTGCCAGATGTCCCGCTAGAGGGATTAGATAGCCGGTTGATTGCCAGTGCGCGGACCCCGGATCCTTGCACAGATGGCCATGGTCATGAGCACAGAATTGCGTCAACTTCTCCCTCGGTCTAGTGGCTGAAGTCTCTCCTCACCTTTGCCACCAATGACTGCACCTCTGGGACCAACTTTGCGCATCGTTATCGCCGGCGCAGGGATAGGCCCCGTGAAGCTCCACCAAAGGATGGCTCGAAAGTTAAGCTTTTTCAGGGCGAAAATTTGAGATTTCCTTGTCCAAAGTTAAGTTTTTTGAGGCCAAATTCTGTTGAGCCTTGTGCGTAGTTAAACTTTTTCACGGCGGTCTGGCCCAGTGGTATGGTATACCGTCTCATATTCCGGCTGCATTACGTCCTCCCGGTTCGATTCTTAAGGTCCTCGTTTTTGTTTTTTGCATTCATTTCGCCAAGTTTCGGCAGTACAGATCTGCACTCGAGTTGGCGGCGGAGTTTTGACGCATGAGCTCGCACGAGGGCACCTTCCTCACACTGAGAAGATTGCGACTGATTGCGACTACATTTGAGTAATGATAATCAAACATCCGCGGACATAGCTGGGCGCTCTTCTTTTTTGATTGACAGGAGTAACGAGAGTACCGGCAGAAGCCTGAGAAGGCCGCTGCCATATCCCGTAACTCTTGTTGATTCAACGCCCATCATCTCTACGAGTTGAGCATCGAACTTGCTAATTCGATGGAACTGAAGTATCCACATCATTTCTGGCCCGATTTGGAGCAAGCCTTACCTAATTTTTTGCCTCTTCGCACTTCGACTCGTTATGGATTCCCGCCTCTCTCATGCGCAAGGTGCACTAAAATCCCGCCAACATCAATTACGGGGAACCCAACTTGCTATGGACGACATTGACTGTCTCCGGGACGGCGCAAGGAAAAAGGTCCCCGGCACTCTCATTAATGTTGTCGGTTCTCTGCTTCAGGTCCTGTCTGAACAAAACGGGGCCGGCGACTTTGCGGTGTTCTCTACTTGGCTCAGTCCTCTGGTCTCCCGACAACTTCAGCAAGGTCCAATCTACGGTACAATCACGGGTCATATCGAGAACGCGGTAGGTCTTAAAATGGTCGTGTATTTCTTGCCCAGAATGATGTGTTTAGTGCCACGGACAATCACAAGAGATGCTTCTGGCTAAACGTCGGTGGCTGTTTCCCTTGTATGGACACAAACCTAGTCCACATTGGGTTCTCGGCTGGGTTGACCTCAGCGCAAGCGAGATGCACATTTTTGATAGCTGCCCCGAACTTCAATCATATATGTGGGCTGAGCCGGTCAGTATATTCCTTTCCCTTCCTTTCCTTTCAATATTCTAGCCCCCAATTCACAGGCCCTTGTGGAGCTCGCAGAAACCGTCTTCACTTTTCTTGGGAAGGCCGAGCAGGATTTGGAGCCATGGAAAGTTTTGTCGCATTCACCGCCAGAGCTCCAACGCCAAATGAACGGCTATGCATGTGGATTTTTCACAATTCATGCAATCCGTGCACTCGGAAATGGCGAGCCTCTGTCCACAGTTACCAACGATCAAACGGACAATGTTCGAAGCGAAATACTAGACCTCATCATTGCCAATCTTCCGTGAGATTTTTTTTACTGATAGACTATCTGCTAAGTCGATACTATGTATAGGCTACTGTGTCCCGCTGCATCGGAAGTTGTAATGGAAACTACTAATGAAACCATTACGCCGCCTGACACTTGCGATGTCGAGATGGAAGCCGCCGCCGATATCAATGCGCCGCCGATATCAATGCGCCGCCCGATACTTGCGATGCTGAGATGGAAGCCGCCGCCGATATCAATGCGCCGCCAGATACTTGCAAAAGTGATATAGCAGAGACACCTGAATTCTGTGCTGATATTACGCCTCTATCGGCTCCTTCGTACGTTTTCTCCGCGTATTCAGCCACATTATCTGACAATGCGTTATAATTAGCTTGAAACGTCGAGCTGACGACAATTTTGTCGATCCGGATCCGCCCCAAAAGAAGACACGCGCAGCCAGAACGAGCCCTGCGGAACGCGAAGCGCTTCTCACTGAAAATCAACACATTGAAACCGTTGAGCTGCACCGAGTTCTCTGTAATAAATGCTGGAAATGGGTCGCACTTCATGCAGATAAGAAGAAACCATACAAGATCGAGAATTGGAAACAACACGAAGCAACCTGTCATCAAATTACCGGAAAGCGGTTGACACGGACCATTGCCAAAGAGCCATATACGGGCCTGGTACGTCTTCTTTGCACAGGTCAAAGCAAAGCGTAATTTCTGGCAGAATAAAACAGCTGTCGCAGGATTTTTTGGAAGGAAAAAGCTTAGTTCGTCCGGGAGCGCGAGCACAAGCAAGGCACCACAGGCTGCCAGTGATTCAGACTCCGATGCCGAGTCCAAATCGAAGCAGACAAAGTACACCTCGAAGAATGTCAATGCGGTAAGCCTTGCTGCTACCTACCCCGAATTATTGTTCGATATTAACACATATTTCAGACACCGAGTATCACGATGTTCTTTCAACGTGGTCCGATCAAACCTCCTCCGCCTAAGCCAATCATCGTGAAGAAACCAAGACCCTGCACCCATCTGTCCGGCGGCAAGTACAATGAGTACATTGAACGCACGGAAACACGTTCTTTGGGCGGAGTTTCGGTGGTTCTTCGCTCGCGAGTCATTCGGCAGGTCTTACCGTACAAACCCTTCGAGCCATCATCAACGGTGGAGGCAGAGGCTGCAGCTTTGAAATGCGACGTCCAAGCCTCAGTACCTTCTGATGGAAACGACACTGTGTCTTCGACCGCCTGGACCGCTGCCGAGCACGCCAAGGTTGACGCAGCCTTGAGAGGCTTTGCGCGATGGGAGGTTATCTTTGGCCAGAAGCTGGTTCGATCAACTCATTGCGATCGACTCACCACAAACGTCGAAGGCATATGTGATGCTTGTAAAAAGGTCGCTAAGGACGAGTCGCTATTGGCCGCGATAAACAGAGTAATCTTTTTCGTCTCTTTACCTGAATTGATACTGACTAAGTGCACAGAAAAATCGGGAGGCCAATCAACCTCTGGAAATTCAGCACGAAGTTCTCATAGCCCGCGAGAAGTAAGTACTCCCAGAAACGGTTTCATGATGTTGAAGGGCGACAACTCGATGCCTTACTCAAAGACCCAATCGCGTTTACGGCCCTCAAGACCCTTCAAAAGGGTGATACCACTGGGGCCTTCTTGCAGCTGTACGAAGCAGTATTGACGGGGAAACTCAAAAAATACCAGACGGTTCTAGACCTTTGTACCGTCGTAGCAGATGTCATCAAGCGCGAGGGCACCAGTAAAATGTCGGGTATTCGGTACCCCGCTCATTATCTGAACTTTGCGACCCTCATGCGATCGTACGGCGGCAATTCGGCCAAGCAATTTGGGATCCTCAGCGGCGAGATTCCACTTCCCTCGACGCGACACCTCAGGTACCATTTAATTTGTCTCAAGAGACTGAGCTGACCGAGTTGTAGGTCTCTGATCGCCAAATCGGAGGACGCCTTGAACAATCCCTATTTGATCTTCGAAAACATCGCCCGCGTTAAACGGCTTGTCGACTCGATTCAATATTCCGGACCCGTCGCCGTGGCTGGCGATTGCACCAAAGTTCGGGCTCGCCTTTCCTATTCCACCGACTTCGGAGCACACATATTGGGTAGCGTGTAGGAACTCAAAGACTGCATCGCCGAAGACCCTGAGGACATTGAGCGTGTCATCGATAAAATTACAGCGGCAAAGGCACAGGCAACGCAAGTTCGTGCTATATTGATCAAGGTAGATCATCCGCCAAATTTCGGACGCCGTCAGTTGAATTGATCTTTCAGGTTCCTCTCCCACACATACCTCCTCTGGTCGTTGCTCTTCTTCCAACTGACGGAAAAGACGACGCATCGAAGATTGTTGAGCAGCAATTAAAGCTCCTCGAGATGGCTGCGGACCTGGCATTACCGGTGATTTCCTTCGCAGCGGATGGCGCCGCTTCAGAGCTTGCTGCCCAGAAGTTAATGGATGGCCAAGAAACATCCTTCCCTCCCGTCACTTACGCATATCCCCTCTACGGCATATATCTCAAAGCGCCGGTGATGAAAACTGGGCCGGTGGTTTCAAATCAAGATGCGGGTCATGCGAAGAAGACCGCACGGAATCAGCCACAGCATGGGACGAAAACGGAAAGCCTAGGCGCGGATGTACTGGTGAATCAGACATTAATTGAGCTTTATAACACCGGCGAGTCTGGTTTGTTGTCGTCCGATGTTCGGAATGTCGACAAACAGGATGATGGCCCTGCGCGTCGTCTTTTTCATGTGAAGGCGCTTCAGGCGTGTACGATCGGAGAAGGGGATGAAGCGAAGATACGGGCAGGCTTCGGAGGTCTCTTTGTTTATTTATTCGTCCTTGGTAAGTCAATCCCTTCCTTCGCGCATTTTTGTACTCATCTCAATGCAGGGGTGTTATTTGATGCATGGCTCAACCGAACAATGACAGTCAAAAACCGTGTTCTGGCCGTCCTCAGAGCACGATTCTTCTTGCATTTCTGGCGAGCCCACATCGTTAACATGAGCAGCAAATATCCCGACCTTTACTCCACTGCAAGATCCTTCATCTCTGCCCCGAGCTTCCATATTTTCAACCGCCTCTGCGACACCCTCCTTCTGTTGGTCGTCATATATTCTCGGCACTATCCCGGCCAACCGTTTTGTCCCTGGCTACTGGGGACTGAATTTGTCGAGCATTTCTTTGGACTCGCACGGATGATGCTGCCCAATTTTACTTGGGCGGAGTTCATAAAACTAGTGCAGCATGTCATGATCCGCCAGCGCATCCTTCTCTCAGGAAAATTCAAAGAGAAACGGGACAGGAAAGCTCGTGTGGGTTACGTGCTCGACTTCGACGCTACGCCGTTAACTCCCGAGGACCTGAAACTTGCGAAGGTCACTTTGACGGATGTGGAGATGAACTCGCTGGTCGACCTCGCTTTCCTGGAGGCATGTGCTATTTGCACACAGATTTTACATATTCCGGCCCCAAAACCAACGACGCAGAAGCCTTTGACCCTCACTCCACTCGGCATTCCGCCTCCGCACACGCGAGTATCTCCTGACGACTCTGATTCGGACGATGACGGTGTAGTGGGAATATCGGGTCGAGGATGTAAGCCAGTCGCTGTCCAGATGGGGTTGGTCGCGTAGAGCTTAGTCAGTACGAAGCCTCTTGTCCACGACCATCGCTATACGATCCTTTGCGCTGCGATACCGCGGGATCTCTGGTCTTCTGGGCAACACCAGCCATTCTGACCGACTACATCTGGTGATTGGAGTGTTATCCGAACCCAGAAGCGCCATTCTGCACCCGATTTTCCGTGCTTTCGACGGCCACGTCATCCGAGTCTTTTTTACCACCGCCGCTTCCGCTGTTTACCCGCCGAATCCCGCCAATTCTGTTCTGTTTTATCTCTACTCGAAATTTTCACCGCTCTGCTCCCGTGTCCATCCAACTCATGGCTACCAGAGAATCCGTCTGCCAGACCACTACGCCAACAACCAACGTGGCGTCCGCTCTTCAGCCAATTTTCACCCCATTCCCCAAGGGCCTCGATGATCGCTTCCGCTCCCCATCGGATCCCCCAGGCAACTACGTGCAAGCGTATGAGCGCGCCGCTATTTACGGGGCCAGTCTCGCCGACGCACATGCAGCTTCACTGTGGCAATGTGCGCTGGATATCGGGTTCAGTGCGGGACGCTACCTTGCAATGCAGGCCGTGAGGAAAGAGGGCGAAGCGTTGGGGTTCGAGAAGGGAAAGGTGGAAGGTTTAAGCGAGGGGAAGCGTCTCGGCTTCGTCGGTGGGCGGGAATTCGGCGAGAAGCAGGCAGCTAAGTTGAATAAACCTGTCATTTTTGAACGCGTCCTTGTCGACGTTGGTACAGACTCACCTGCCGCCGAGCTTCCCCCACCCCCACATCCTTCCCCCGCGTCCGTTGATGCGTCTACGCAGACCGATGAGCCGGCCGCCATCATCGCCTGTGCTGCAACGGGCCCACCCTTTGCTTGGGCAGACGACCACTACGCTCCGGACTCTACATTCACCCCGCCACCAGCGTCGCGCGACTTCTCCGCCCTCCGTTCCGACTCCAACACCACGAAGCCGTTTGCCAGCCTGCAATTTCGTGCACGTCGCAAACACAGACCCGCCTGCACTCCCCGCACCTCCGCTTTCCGCACACTGTCTCATCGACCTCCCGGACCTGTACACCACCTCACCGACGCGTCGTTTGCCCGAAAGCGACTCGCGTCCCACTTTCCGCTCTCGACTGGGATCACGACCCCCGACTTTCCGACTTGACTCAGGTTTTACGCTCGTTGGGATGGAGAAGGAAGGGGGGAGGGGTTGTGTAGGATCGCGACGGGGACGTCGCTATTTTGTTGGGTGGGCAGATGTAGTGGGAATATCGGGTCGAGGATGTAAGCCAGTCGCTGTCCAGATGGGGTTGGTCGCGTAGAGCTTAGTCAGTACGAAGCCTCTTGTCCACAACCATCGCTATACGATCCTTTGCGCTGCGATACCGCGGGATCTCTGGTCTTCTGGGCAACACCAGCCATTCTGACCGACTACAACGGCGTCGATCCGGATGACGAAGTCGAGGAAATTGAGGAACTATTTCCCAACCAGCCGGAGGAAGCTCGGATGATCGCATTGGCGACCCAGGATACAGCGCGCTACTCGGCACTTTGTGATGACTACGACGATGCGCTGAAGGAACTCGAGGACTCAACGAAGGGGCCTAATGAACTTCTGGTCCCACGGGCTGTCGCATCGTGTTCTCTCCCTCCTGCTCCGACTCCCCTTCCAGTCCCCTCTGCTCTCCCACCTGCCTGTCGGAGCGAATTTCTGGATGCAGGGAAGGTGTCAATATCAAAGATACTCCAAGCCCGACTCCACTGGCAGGCGGGGACAACAGCACGATCAGAAAAAGTCTCGCAAATTGATTCCAAGTACGCACTCAGTCGTCTTGCGAGGGAGAATGTCTCCACCGGGCCAAAGGATGATACAGAGCCCGAAAAGATGACGCTTCAAGAGGCTGCAAATGTCACGCGCATCGTGCAAGAGCAGAATTCCGCAATTCAAGAGAGTCAACCAAAAAAGACTCGTGTATTGCGCTGGAAGAATTTCGTTACGGTGACCCAAATGGTTGTCGACACCCGTGGTAAGGCGATTGATACCTCATGTACCGGAGTTGACCGCGGCTGCAGTTCTTCCAAACTTGATTGCGAAGAATGTTCAGGTTTTGAACCCGCTGGAGATTGGATACTGGACAGTGATGTGGAACGGCACCCGATTTTATATCGGCGAGATTTTGGACATCTACAAAAAGGGAGCTAACAGCCGCTACGGCTCTATACAGAGCACCGCATCCATTTCAGGCATAGCATATATCTCCGTGTTTACTTACCTCTGACGTCTACGGTGCGATTATTTATCTTTCGGGGCTGGTTTTTTAACTGAATCAAATGGCAGGGTGACGACTCTGATGATGAAGACGAGACTGGTGACACTGTCGCACCGATGTTTTCTTGCCATCACAGGGGCTCCCATATCCGCCTACACACGCACGCAAGAGCGGATCACCTAGTGTTCAATCTGGGCCCTCACATTTTCGAACCGGTCCTTGGCGAAGCTCAACACCGAACACTAATGTCGCACGCAGCATCTTGTTGGTCGGCATTGACGAAAAAGGGAACACTATCTACGGAGCTCAAGCTTACAATTAAGCTAGGGAAGCCGAAGGAGAAGAAATAGCGAGTATGTTGTGTGTTCGGCGGCGGGGAGGCGAAAAATGAATTTTTGAACCGAAATTACCGAAATTTGGTCGCTCACGTGACAAGCCTTGTAACTTTTAAGCTTTTCTACGCCCAAATCCGCCAAAATCTTAAGCTTTTTGAGGCCGAATTTTGGGAATTTTCCGAACCATCCTTTGGTGCAGCTTCACGGGGCCTGCAGGGATGGGAGGATTAGCAGCAGCGCTGGCACTCGCGAAGAAAGGATTCCAGCACGTCCATGTCTACGAAACTGCAAGAAACTTGGGCTTTGTTGGGGCCGGCATCCAGGTTGCACCAAATCTTTCTCGCGTACTCCAAGATCTCGGTGCCTGGGATGCTTTGAAAGACGACGTGGTCGAAATGAAGGAAGCCTCTATTCGCGGTGGGATCTGGTCTTGGATCGAATCGTGGAATCGGATCCTGATCTGTTCTAAACTGTAGTATCTGCTACGAATGAGGAGCTGGCGAATGTGAAGCTCACACACGTTGCGGAGCGCTACGGCCAACCCCATTGCGTGGGCGCGTTCATTTGGACAATTCATCATCCCTCAATTTTCCGTTTCAGGTCGCGCATCGCTCGGCACTTGCAAATGCCATGTATCAAGGTTGCAGAGCTGCTGAGCCTCATGTGACCATTCATTTTTGTACCGCGGTTGTAGGAGTCGATTTCGACGAGACGCGTGTTCTGGTCAAGGAACGAGAGGACGACGGCGAGGGCCACTGGATTAATGCCGATGTCGTGTTAGGAGCGGATGGTGTCAAAAGTGTCATCCGGAAATTCATGTTGGCTCAACATGGAGAGGATGGTGATGGTGGGCACCTAGGGGCTCGCGCACTCCATTTTACCAACTAACATTCGTCAAACAGTGAAAGATACAGGTCAAGCGGCCTACCGCATCATGCTTCATCGTGATCAGCTCGCACACGATCCTGAGCTTTTGGCATTCGTAGAATCGAACGCAACATTCCGCTGGATCGGGGCCAAACGACATGTTATTGTTCGTCTTCTATACTCACGTGTTTCCTTTTTGCGAAGGAAGTAGGCGAGTCGCTGAATTGAATCCCTAGGCGTATCCGATCTCACGAAACACAATCTTCAACATCTCCACCGCCCAACCAGACGTCAATTTCGGAGTAATATGCCCGGAGGTAACAAGTTCGCTGGCGGCCACCGCTGGCCGCCGGTGGTTATTGGCGGCCATTGCCGGGCGGTGTCTAACGGTGTCCATCACTGAGGCTTCCGATTTTCGCCAATCGCCACTGGCAATGGCCGGGCCGTCATACCGTCTTCTCAGCGGTTTCCACTGGTTTCTGCTGGCAGGTGCTGGATGTCAGCGAGGCTGT
Organism: Mycena olivaceomarginata; assembly: GCA_029378375.1. Taxonomy (NCBI): domain Eukaryota; kingdom Fungi; phylum Basidiomycota; class Agaricomycetes; order Agaricales; family Mycenaceae; genus Mycena; species Mycena olivaceomarginata. The sequence goes on along the minus strand of JARKIC010001149.1, from coordinate 117,883 downwards.
AGTTAAAAACATTCAAGAGCATATGGAACATTCTATCAACATCAAAATGGTGTTTGAAGATCGACTGATTATTTCAACCATGGTTCAAGTTTGAACCATCGTCTGAACTTGAACCGCCGAGTTGAAGCATTTTGCTCGTTGACTCCGCCCCAAAAGGTACTTTTTTTCCAGCTGTGTATAAAGGAACAATTTGTACAAATGGGCTCTGCCTATCCACAAGTTAATGGATATAAACCGGTCCGAACTTGCGGTGGTATACCATACAACCACCATTTTTTGGGGTCCCCGAGAACCACTGTAAATCATTGAAATATGATGGTATCCAGTAGAGCTCCCCCAACCCGGCTTCCGGTGGAACCCAGTGTCCGCCGATGGTTTCCACTGGCACACCAGTGATCGGCAGTGGGTGCCGCCATCGGCCAATGCCGAGCACTGCCGATCAGCCGCTTGCTACCTCCGCGTGTATTACTGCAATTTCGCAGCAGAGCCAACCGCGACGTGGACGACCCGGGCCGACAAGAGTGCGATGCTCAAAGTGTACTCCGACTTTTGTCCCCTCGTTGTGCGCATGCTCGAGCTCGTGCCCGAGGGCGAGGTGTGCGAGTGGAAGCTGCGCGTGCACCACCCGCTCAGGACGTGGGCGGAGGGTAACTTCGTGCTCTTGGGTGATGCGTGCCATCCGACACTCCCGGTGAGCCGTCTATTTAGTATGAAATGCAGTTCAATTGACATCATTCTGCAATGGAGCATTTAAATCAGGTATATATTTCTGTCTCCGTCCTTCGCTCTTCCTCAAATATTCTGACCACTCGTTGTCCTATCATAGGGCGCTGCACAAGCCATTGAAGACGGCGCGGTCCTCGGAGTCGTCCTAAGCAAGCTCACCGACCTAAACGACATTCACGCTGCCCTCCTTGTCTACGAGGCAAGCACCTCCGTCCTACCTTTCCTATGTACTTATCTCACCTGTGTCAAATGATTAGCGCCTGCGCAAGGCCCGCACGGAACACCTCGTGGAAGAAGCGGCCGCCTCGGGGCGCGCGCTGCACCTCACGGACCCAGAGGCGCAGGCGGCACGGGATGAGGCGTTCCGCCAGGTCAAGCACGGCGGCCCGAATCCGGACCGTGCGGCCGACCGGGAGGTGCAGGATTTTGTGTATGGGCACGATTGTGTGCGAGATGCCGAGGCGCGTTTTGATGGGTATTTTGCGGAGGCGAAGGGGAGATGAGGGGTGAGTGTGATCTTATAATACTAAACACTATCCCAAACGAGGAATTTAAAATATCTTTTTCGACCCCCGCCAACAACTTTGTCGAAGATGTGGTGTCCATCTGGATTTCATCTTTCAACCGTGCCTCCGCCGCCACCGCCCTGGTATAGTTCTAGGGTCTCTCAGAGGAGTTGGAGGCACGACAGCTCTATCCCATGGAGGCTGGGCGACTGGCCTTCCCGGTACAACCAGATTCAGAAGAGGTCGCAAGACCATAACTTCTTTTGCACGGCGCCCCAACCCGAAGCATAACGAGGCTCGAAAGATTGCGTATAGGCCAGGATTGCGGCAATTTTTTTCTTTTTGAACTTCCCGGTCCACTATCGACCATAGACGTACATAGCTGATGCTGTCGCCATTGAATGCGGGGATCGTTGTTTTGGCCGAAGCCGGAATGATGTCCCGAAGAAAACTGGATAAGAACAGAATATACTCGTTGAGGAGATAATCTGCAAAGATTCGATCATGGTCGGGATATCGACGTCTGTTGGCAAGAAGAGCAGAGAAGCGGATGGAGAAGTTCCTTTCGACAAATTTCCTGCAGGCGGGGAAAGAGGGTAGAAGGGTCTCGGCTCCAATGTATATTCGAGAGTTCATTGTGGGCCCATCCCAAAGTATAAAGTATAACAAGCGCTCGCCGGCGCTTCGCGCCGGCTCCCACTTCTGCCGGAATGATAGATTAAAAGCGGAGTTTAAAATGGCTTCAGACAGACAGACACACGTAATTTTAATAAAGGGGTGATGTCGGAGATATCGGATTGCCCAGATTGCAGAATTATGGGGAAGGAGATCCGGTGCTTTGCCTGCCGAGAGTGGGGTGCGATACGGGCGGTCGAGACGGATGACGGGGAGGACGGGGAGAGCTGCGTACAGGAGGAGAACGATGACTAGTGCAATGCACATGATGTACATCATGATGGGGTTGACAGGTAGCAAGAAGGCTACGAGCCCGGCGAAGAACAGCAGGAGGGAGGCGTGCAAGAGGAAGGGGATTGTGTCCACGATTGTGTGCATCCGAAAGTGCTGTAATCCAAAATAGAGGAACAAGAATATTCTCGCCCGGCGCACGGGTGAAGGGCGGATTTCCGTTTTATGCAGAAATTCCCGCACACTGCTCGACCAGAGTTACAAGCAATGCACAGGTGAGACTGAGGGACAAGATGATGAACCATAGAGCATTGCACCATAGCGATGCAGTCGTGGGATTGAAAGACAGCGGTGGCTGCAGAACAAAGGTTCAGTCGCTCGCAATCGCTGCAAGCTGCTGCGATACTTGCATTAAAGCGGCCACCGTGAGATCCCCGGAGTCCGACTGAAGAATCTTGTAGCTTTAGATAAGGAATGCTGTCAAGCTGGCTGAGAAGAGACCCGACTGCACTCTCTCAGATACCGGACAAGGCCAGAAAGAAAATCGACATATGAAAATGAACATTCCCTCTGTCAGGACTCAGCCTTCCAGCTTTCAACCAATGCCGCGTCGTATTTCTCGGCTTCTCCAATTGACTAGATCTTTGTACATGCTTCTTTGTTTTCCGCTTCGCTGTAATCCCCCTTCTCTACAGTACGCGTAAGACTGACAGAGATCTGGATGCATTCGGGCATACCGAGTTCCATTTTCCGGGCTGGGATGAACTTTCAGTGTTCGAGGTCGGATCATTTGTTATTTGAGGGTCGAGCAATCGTGGTGCGACGGCCGCCAGCCGACGAAGAACCGAGCCTGGTGATGCGTGTCCTCAGTATGAAAAACCGCGTCCAGGACAAACCTCTTGGCAACAGCGGCGCAATTCCAGATTCCAGCTGGCCAGTTCACGGTCAATGTCCATGAAGGTGAGAGACAGAGAGCGGCGGTCAACCCAGAAATCAGATCACTGTGATAAATTGATTACTGTAGTATTACGACCGAGTGTTCACGCCATGTCATCCGCCACCTCGTCTAGTGTTCATTTTTTTTAGGTATTCATCGCCAATCACGATAAAATTGCCATAATGGTAATCCGGCGGATGTCGGATCGGAAATTTTTGCATTTTTCAGCCTATTTGGGTCTCCACTCAAATACTTTCTGCCTCCGCTCCATTTCCATTTTAGGAGCATCATCCCCTGCCGACGGCACATCAAACTTCGGCAGCGAACTCAAGCTGAAGCAGGACCAATGATAATCGGTCAAAAGACCTGATTTTTTGGGACCCAAAAAGTCAGGATTGACACAGGCCTAGACCCCAATTTGGCCCAAAATGTCAGGAAATTGGTATCAGGCCTATTTTTGGAGCCCCATTTGGGTCTCCCAGAAGCTTTTTTCGAAAATTTTCCTCCGCCGGCGCGGGTTTTGTCAGGATTTTGAGCAGGCCTTCACCCAAAAACGGAAATTTTGTCAGGATTTTGACCAGGCCTAGACACCAAAATCCCAAAATCTCGTCAGGATTCGCATCAGGCCTTCCCACCTATTATCATTGGTCCTGCTGAAGCCCATGGGCCCCAACAACACGAGTGCTTGTTTGGCTTGTTTGGCTATCTCCACTCTCTTCTTTGACCTCCACCTGCGGCACCTCCCTCCTGCCTGCCATGCCCTTATTCACGAATCATGCCAATATGAACATCAATATTTGCTGTGTCCGGGGTGGGCTGCAACTGATACTAAGGCTCCAACCGTTTCCATTTATAAACGTTTATACACAGTTTTAACCGTTTTTTGTTTCCGTTTAGTTTGCCTCTGGGGTCAAACAGTTTACAAACCGTTTGTACACGGTTTAAATGGTTGAACATTTCCAATCACTCACAGTGGATTTGCTGGTGCAAATATGAGGAGGTCATGCTGCCAGAAATGTCTCTGGGGTCATATATGGGCCCCAGTCCACTCACCCGCTGCTACTGGCCCTGAGGCGCTCGACCGACGCATGGATTCCCAATGTGGTAATTGCTCATATGGTTGATGGATCGAGCAGGATTGATGCGCCGCTCGCGCTCTTCATTCTCACCTTTAGCCTTCAGCAACCTGAACCCGGAAATCGTGCCAATAACGATCCAGCATCCTCGTCTTTGATAGTACCATTGATTAATTTGTCATTTCCTAAGTTGTATCAACCCCGGCGCCATTGAAGTTGAACCGTGTGATCTCAAGTTACGGTGAACTGTTCTTGCAAGTGTACCCTATTTTTCAACCAAATTCTTTCACGCCGTCAACTGCAATGACAGAAAGCAAAATGAACCAGAATAAACGCCTGGTTACCCAATACGTGCACAAGTTTGGATACCCTAGAAAAAATACCGTTTGTAAACAGTTTTAAACAGTTTAGATACCGTTTCCATTTAATTTACCCGTCTCCGTAAACGAAAACTAAATGGTTGGAGCCTTAACTGATACCGTCACGCCCCCAAGAAATACCTCAATATTCCGCAAGCACATCGCCGCTGTAGCCTGTCCAACACCTCTTCGACGAGCCGAGCTCTTCGCCTGGACCCACTTCTTCAATCCTTACTACTCCTTTCCCCCTCTCCCAGCCCTGGCTGCCTCTAATCAGCCGACAGACGACACCGCCTCCAATCAAAGCATCCCCCACCTTGCTCGCTGCACCACCCTCGCGCTCCTGCGCAGCCCTCACAAACCTTGCCGCAAAGATGGAGACCGCCGTCGCTCGGCTCGGAAAATCACGCCGAACGAGTTCGCTTACCTTGCCAATCTCGAGGCCACGCTGGACGCCATCCTCTTCGAGACGGACAACAGCGGCGTCTTCAAGTTGCCATCATCTTCCCACATCTTGTCGTCATTTCGCTGGCAAGACATGCTGCAGGCGATGATGGCAAACAGTAGCACCGCAAGTCAGGTATATCCATTTTACACCGGTATTCCACCAGACAGCTGAGTTTTCCTTCCAGTTGTTGAATAATATTCTCCCCAAATATATCGAAAACGGCCTGGCAAAACAACGAGATCAAATCAGAGGCTGGATCATGAAGGACGTGCTTATGTCGCAATGGGTCTCGGATTTTATGAGATGACAACAGGCTCGCAAGCAGGCGCTCGCGGACGCAGTTGCCATGATTATGGGCACAAAGTCGGCTTCCACCTCACGTAAGTCAAGACACCACATCCTATTATCGTTTCCCTTCCGCTGCGGTCCAGCAACTCCCACCCCAGCTTCAGCACTGGCCCCTTGAATCATGTTTGATGTTTCTAGCAAGCCGACGACCAATGGCGAGACGTTGATTCGGATTGAACTGAGCGAACTCCTCATGAACGAATACCTGTACGCGAAGCAGGATTGGGAGGTTGAACCTGATGCTCTCATTGGCCAAGCGAGTCTGGTACGGTTCTTTCCTTCATTCAGTTAATCGAGTGCCATGATGAACTCAGCTTTAAGGCGGATTTGGGAACGCCAGAGTCACAAAAAGCTTTGAATGATCTCACGCGCAAACTCGCTCATATCACTGCGACGCGCCAAGCTCAACTTGCGGTCAAATATTCCGACACTGTTGTTCGCGGTTACTCCAACACAGTTCGCGAATATATGGGGTATCTCGATATCGCCAGCCCTGCCGAAGCACTTCAGGTATGACATGGAATTCAATTTCTACATCTCACATTGAGTATTACGAACGTCAGAACGCCAAGGATTCCCTCCGCGAGGCCGCTATGTCTTCTCTCGATGGTAGCATGAAAGTCTATCCGGTGCAGCTCTCTCTCATCGATTTGTTCGAGGGCCTTTCAACGTCATTCAATGGAAGACCTCACCCAAGATCCCGAGGTCATTACCATGCAAATCGACGCGAAATCGCAACAACTCGATATCCTCAACTCGCAGCTGGTGTCTCTGCAAATGGGAACTAAGGGCGATGCAGCGGATTTGCGGAATAAAATCGCTGCCGCACAGACGGCATTGGATTCGGCGCAGAGCACCCTCTCACAGGCGTATCCCAGCAACGTAATCGCTATGGCGAATACCTGCCTCGACGCGGTGGGGAAGGTCGATACGACCACACTGGCGGGTAAAATCGGCTTCGCCGCAGAGTGTGTTGGTTGGCTCAGCTTCCCGCGATGATGGACGCCGTGCAAAAGGCGCAGCATGAGCTCACCTCTTCGTCCCGCGCGTTGTCGCAAATGATGGCTGCGCTGGCTTTGGCGGAAGCGACGGACACGAAACAACAGAAACTCGCACTCCGGATTCAGTCGCTTACTGGGGAGCTGAAAGAGCTGCAGACGAGATGGTAGATTCTTACTTCTACGACTGGGGGTGTGGCGGTTCCCGTTCCGACTGGCTTCGGCCATTTGAACACTACATCCCTGTCCTCCCAGATCTCTCGGATCTCGTCCAGAAGATTGAGTGGGCGAATGAAAATCCAGAGGCGTGGCTGATACAGCAACGGGGCCTGGAGGTCGCACAGCGAGTCACAACGAGGGTTGACGAGAAGAATGGGAGTGGGACTCACCCCCTTCCTTTTTCGGTAAGCGAGTCCCATTCTTGATCCCATCAACAATGGGACTCGGCTAAAATGGTACTCGGCAAGTCTGCTTGCCGGTGAATCTGTGACCCCTCCACATCAAGATCAGCCTGATCAGGCGCTATGAGGCGGCATGGGCGGGCAAGACCGGAGTGATTGGTTAATGCAAATCAATACCGCGTCATTGACATCGGCCATTTCCGATAACGGATGCACAGCTACAGAGGGCCGGATTGGGGCCGGAGAGAAATATAGAATATGTGAATGTCCCGGGGAGGTATTAAGCTAGCACATATTAACATACCTTGTGTTTTGCGATATTCTGAAGAGTTTTGCACCCGGTGCCGATTTTTGTACCCACCGAGCACTTTCCTATTTAGGTAGGTAGGATTGTGGTAAGGTTAACAAGACATGCCTTCGCTTCACTCCGGCAGAGGAGCAGACATGTTTGCTGAAAATTATTAACAAAGTTCAACATCACGGTCCCCTCAACTTTGACTTGCAAACCGGGTCGAATGTGTATTGAACGATTCAACTCCCTCATGCGATATCTATCTACTTATGGAGGCTACATACAGTGGTATAAATCACATCACAGCAGGTACACCTCCCCGTCCCACCATGGCCATAATTTCAATCAGAATGGCAACTGGAGAGTTGGGCCTGAGCAAATTGTCAGCGGCGGTACGGACACATGCACGAGCAGAAATACTGTAGTATGGGGGCTTGATGCAAAAGAGTTGCCAGGAACGCGTCATTGGTGCATCTGTTGGCTTTTTTGGACGTTGGGGACGCGTCCAGAGCGACAAAAGGACGTGAATGAGCTGTCCAGGGTGATGCCGATGTAATGAAGCTTGAGGGGCTGGGTCAGCGGTACTGAAAACATACCAGACCAATCAATAACTCACCACTACCTAGTGCCTCGCGTGCAGGACATCGAAAAATTGAATAGAAATGCTGTGGCTACCATTCATGGTGACCACGGGCAGGGAGTAAATCGAGAGAAAAGTTGACTGTAACATCGGCGGTGCAGTGGACGCCACGAGTTGCATCTCCGGAGCACGATAATCCTACACAACGTGCCAGCTGAATAGAAATTTGAGCGGTAGGTTCAAAGAAGGCGGAGCGAAGGGTTACCACAGCACAGCAGAAACGTGCCGGACTGCTGCCGCAAAGGGGAAAACCAAATAAGAATTTAATGTGTTGCCCTACAGGCGGTCAAGACTCAACGGCTGTGTACCCAAATTTTAGCGTCGGAAACGGACTTGCTGATATGCTCCCAGCGATAGGACAGCTAAATTAGACGAGTGAGAAACGTACAGGGGTAAAGTGTATGCGAGGGGTACAGGACAAATTGTACACGGAAAGAATATGTACTCCCAAAAGCTAGACATAAAGGAGCTAAGAATGGAAATCTAGAGCATTGAGAAACGATGACTCACTGGAAACACTAGAATCAGAAGAAATGTGTCAGTACCCCTGGGAAGTCAGTGGAAAAAGCAGCATGTAGTCGTAAGAGCTGGTGGAGAAAAAAGGATGTTGGATTCTCAGTTGACACGAAAAATGTGATAAATTCATGCCCAACCTGATATTGGCACTTGCATTAAATATCTGAGGTGACGCGATTCGTATCGGTGTATGATTGCAGAGTTTTGAAGGTGAGAGAACGGTGGCGAACAGAACACAGGAGTGTAACAGAGAAATTATTTGTTCTAGCTCACCAGCCGCCGCAGTAGTCGTTTAGAATGCAGGTACAGATAGGCCACCGCACGCCTTAACAGCTTGAAGTTGAATGCTACTTGGTTTGAAGTCTTGAAATGTGGAAGCCCGAGACGTCTTGCTATCGAACCCAGTCTTGAGACAAATCCTAATGTTGCTTGAAGCGAGGCTGCGACCAAGTATTGCATAATCTTTGCGTGATCTTCTGACATTCGGTGGATGTTGCGGATGGCTTGATTTGTGCGAAGACGGCTGTTGTGCACCCACTTGAAGAAAGAAGGAAAGCAGGTTGAAGCAACGGTGAGTGAAAGAGCGTAGCGAGCTTCGAGCCGAGTTGATACTGAGAGAAGATTCAGCATTGTATAGTTTTCAGACGTGCTGCTTGCAATATCTTGATCAGCCGAGGACGGCGAGAAGCTTGATGTTGCCATGTCTTGCGGCGGACTTGATTCATTCAAGGACGGCCTTTCGGCATCGAGTAGAGGGGTTAGGATAGCTTCAGGATGGCGGAATGGTGATGGGGGGAAAGAAAGCGCAGGAAGGATAGACACACTTGCCTTTTGAGCGGGCTTTGACTGCCCGACAGTAGGCCGCGTGTTTGCTCGGAATAGGCGGCACGTCAGAAACCAAGTTCTCCAGAGCTAAGCACTGATCGTGGTCAACATTAATATTTTCTTCAATTGTACTATCTATATACTTTCCTGTTTAAATATTCCACTCGCAACTTGAGTAGCTGAGCGGGTGCCGAATATTGCCGGGTATCGGCATCGGATCATTACGTGCATTTGTGGCGCCTCAAGAACCTCATCCCCTTGGGACTGCGTGACGGCGGGTCACTATGTGATTGGCGGCGGTCTCCCCAGTCCCATTTCCTCAGCGAGTCCCATTGTTGATGGGATCAAGAATGGGACTCGCTTCCCGCAAAAGGAAATGGGCGAGTCCCACTCCCATTCTTCTAGTATACTGTAGCGTTTCGACCGAATGTTCACACCATGTCACCCGTCACCTCAAATGTTCACTGAACTTGGTGTTCATCTTTCGGCAATCAGTGAAAATTACCCTATATGGTATTCCGGCGAATGCCGAAACAAAAATTTTGGCACTTTTCGGCCTATTTCATCGACAAAATTGAAAAGTCACCGTCACCCATACCAAAAATGTTCAGTTCACGGCCCTCCGTCACCCGTCACCTGAACATTCGGTCGAAACGCTACAGTAGACTCAGTCACAACAGACGATCAGAACGATTGCTATCTGTACGCTCCTGTAGTTGAGTGGACGCAGCTTCTGGAATACGCTAAAGGCAGTTTGGGGTGATTCTTGATGGTCTGATTATGGTGTACTTGGGCGATGCCTCGGACATGTAGTTTGAAGAGCTATTCACTCATAATTTCTGTTACTGTACTTCAAAGCCGGCACAAAAGAATAATGACATTCGCGGCGCGAGAAATCGTTGTCTTTCCGTCGTTCCCGCACCATGCCATTGGCGTGCGGAAATTTCATGCATCTTCTGTCGAGCCCTTGGCTCAATAATTCAGTTTTTATCGGCTTTTGAACATCAGTGGCGATGCTTACCCACGTCAGCATTCTTACAGGCTGACTTCACACGGCCACGTTTCTTCTTTCTTGCATCCAGTGCCACCATCCTCACCCTCTTCTTCAGCGGACTGTAAACCCAGAACCTGGGTTTCGGCCTCCGGGATTCGTTTTTTCATCTTTTGTGTCGCTTCGGCAGTCGAATCCCAATGATGATCCAGAACTCGGTCTGGCACATTCAGACTCCAGTGAATATGGTATGACTTGGGTCCTGCTGACCTCGTAATGCGCGCACATGTAAACAGTCAGGCTTTTTACTCTGGACGGATTCAATTCACAGCAATGCAGCTCACCGAGCGTGTCCCAGCTCAAGAGCGAAAAAGGAACTGAGTTCAGGATTTCGGGACTTCAACGCGTGCCAGCCTCACTGACTTACAAGTATTTGGCCGTCCAAATCTCCGAACCGTGACTTCGTTTCCCTTCGGCGCTATGGCTTGCACAAAACGTTCTGCTATTCCTGAAGGATATCGGTCCCTTTAGGCACATGACGATGCGGGGGTGGAATTGGCCAGCTCCTCGAGCTCGTTCCATTATTAACGGTGGAGTCTATCCTATTCTTAACACACATTTGAGCAGTATCATTCTTGCGATTCTTGGCAGGCACCGATAATATCCCGTGGCAGAGGAATGTCGCCAAGCTTCAAGGCATTTTGTCGGAGAAGACTACGTCGGTGAGCCCATATTTTAATTTTAGAAGCGGATAAATGGTATCTATCTTTGTAGGCTTGGCTCCACTGGGGATAATATAGCCATCGTACTAAATTACCCACAGGCAGAGGAATATCGCCAAGCTTCAAGGCATTTTGTCGGAGAAGACTACGTCGGTGAGCCCATATTTTAATTTTAGAAGCGGATCAATGGTATCTATCTTTGTAGGCTTGGCTCAACTGGGGATAATATAGCCATCGTACTAAATTACCCACAGGAACCGACATGCTCGTGACGAATGGCTAAATTTATGGTTTGTTGTGACGACGTATAAAGGAGGAGAGCGCAAACCTGTCCTTACCATTGCAGGATCAAAAATGGCGCGGTTTTCGGCATTCTTCGTGTCCTTCCTCAGCCTTCTCCCCTTTGCGATTGCACAGTCCCAGGAGTGGGGGCAGTGTAAGTCCGATTCGTCCTTGGTTCCTGCAGTAACTAACAACAACGTAGGTGGTGGTATGGGTTGGACTGGGCCTACGGTACCTCTTCTGCATGAACCTCCTTCCGGGATATGTAATCATGTTTCTGCAACCAGACGTGCGTGTCGGGAACGGTAACTCTATTTCTCCACGTCATTAGCGTATTTTTTATCATTGTATCTGTTGCCAGTCCTGCGTGTTCATGAACGACTTTTACTCGCAAGTCAGTACTATCTCTTTGACCTTACTGAACACAAGTTGATAGCTTGCTCAGTGCCTTCCAGTAAGCCTCAGTTTCTCTTCTCTCTAATTTCGTTCATGAATCATCTTCCTCAGGGCGCCGCGTCGACTGGTACCACGACGGTGACTACCACCGCCACGACCACCGCGACAGGTTCTGGTTCCACATCGACGGCCATGCTAAATACAATTGCCAAGGCGAATGCGAATAAATTGTATTTCGGGTCGTAAGTCTCGCTGTACGGGTGCCATTCCAATTCTCCTCTCAATGGCTTTCTATACTTAGGGCAACGGACAACTCGGAACTATCCGACACCGCATACGTCGCGATCCTCAAAAATAACGCGGAATTCGGCCAGATCACTCCCGGGAACAGCATGAAATGGGTGAGCCATCCCGAAAACTTCAATAAAAATGAATGTTCACGCGTTAACATGAAGGATGCCACCGAACCCTCAAACGGCGTCTTCAGCTTCACGAACGGGGATCAAATTGCCTCCTTTGCCAAAGCGAACGGGCAGCTCCTCCGTGGTCATAATCTCGCGTGGTACCAGCAGCTCCCGAGCTGGGTCAACTCTGTCCCTACCGCGCAGGTTGGAAGTGTGTTGACTACGCATGTTACCACCGTTGTTAGTGAGTAGCGCCAGTTCTGTGACGGAGAACTCGATTGATGTGGAAGCAATTTAGAGCATTATGCGGGACAAGTTTGTGGGTGGCTAAATTAAGGTTGTGTCTATGGATTTTAACTCCTAAGGGTTTAAGACGCATGGGATGTTGTTAATGGTATGTCCATCTATAATCCACGTCAACAAACAGATTGATTTGTCTTGGATTAGAACCATTCAACGGCGAGTCGCTGCACCCCTACTGCCTTTCATCACTGATATTGAACACCAGACGACGGCTCCTGGCGTTCCTTCGTCTTCTTCAACGCACTGGGTCAGAATTATGTCTCCATGGCGCTCACCGCCGCACGCGCTGCGGATCCGGCTGCGAAGCTTTATGTACGTCCCCCAGTGTTCCGTTTCCTCGCATTTCCCACCTCAACCTGCGTTCGTTGTTCGAAGATCAACGACTATAACATCGAGACCGCCGGCGCCAAGGCTACCGCCATGCTCAACCTCGTCAAAGCGCTTCAAGCCGCGAAAGTTCCGATCGACGGCATCGGCATGGAGAGCCATCTCATCGTCGGAGAGGTGCCCGCGGCCTCTGCGTTCATTTCCAACTTTGAGCAGTTCACGGCGCTGGGTATCGAGGTTGCGGTGACGGAGCTGGATATTAGGATGACCCTCCCAGCGACCGCCGGCCCTGCTCGCTCAACAGGTGAGGCACATGAACTGGAAGCACACGTATTTTGACTCTCATTATATCCACAGAAAACCGATTATCAGAATGTCGTGGCTGCGTGCAAAGCCGTCGCAAAATGTGTTGGGGTGACGGTATGGTCTCTCGTACCACCTGAGGAGTTCTTTTTGACTTATATTCTCAGATTTGGGACTATACAGACAAGGTTCTTGCTCTTTCTTCATTGATAGCGAACTTCTCGCTGACGCTGGGGGACAGTACTCGTGGGTTCCAAGTACGTGTGATCATCTCTATCATAATGCTAGATCTTATCCGTGATTCTTAATCTTACTTTCCTTTGCGCAGGCACCTTCTCCGGGCAAGGTGAAGCATGCCCGTGGGACGCTGTGAGTATCTCATGATCACTTTTGTCATGTATTTTTCCACGGAACCTGAGAGATCTCACAGAACTTGGTGCGCAAGCCTGCGTATGATGGAATCGCTGCAGGATTTACGAATTGAGAGTGGGGGGACACCGATCTCTTCGTCGAACTACTACTTGGGCGGGGATTCTTCTGTGTTATATGGAAATAATCAAGTTATCGTGCATGCCAAGTCGTCATCAGCCTCGCAAACACCACCTCCAGTGACCGCCCAACTTATTTATGGTTCATCCCATCATCTTGGGATCCCATGGGACCAGGGTTGATCGGGCCCTAAGGTATCAGACTTTGGCCATTGCTTGACTCAAAATCGTAAAGAATCTCGGTGATGCGCTATATCGCCATTTCTACTCACACACAGGTTTCACGGTCTTTATTTAGAATTAAACCTCCGGTTTTCGTATCCCACACCGCCCAGCAATTCTCTTCGCCCGTGAATAGTCTTCACGCAATGATGCAAGTTGCACCGGCTCCAGAGCCATTGGGAGGTTCTCTGCCCTCGATGTCATTGTCAATCTAAAACGAGCCGGAGGTGTGTTAAGGCCAGTTTGTGTTGAAATCGAACAGCGGCCCACCTCTGCCGCACGCACGACCTCGATCGGCTGGAACACGTCGAGAGAACGAATTATTAGGTCCTGCCATTGTTCAAATGTCGTTTTGATTAAACCTTTTGCTTGACAGAGCCGGATGGCCCAGTCTGGCTCGGGACGGGGCCTGGAGAGGCATAAACGGCCCATATCAAGGCGCAGAGAGGCGACGGGTTCAAGAACTCAGTGCTACTCTTCGGGTCGAAGATGATGGATTTTAAGGGATCCTGGGCACTTGAATAATGCCTGGACAGCGAACCACCGAACATCGGAGATAGGTTGAAAAAATCTTGGCCAGGTTCCCGGACCTAAGACCCAGCCATGGACGAGGGAGCTGTACTTGGAGTCGGCGCGAGGCACTTCTGGACAAGCTTAATTTTGCCACCACGTAATGTTCGTACTTTACACCTTGTACTGTATCAAGTTCGGGAGAATGATAAAATCGAACTCGGCTTCAAGGATGGATCAATATCAATGGCGATCCCTCGGAGAAGAATCCGATTCGGAAGGGGGATGAAGCGTTGGAATGAACTCGTACAAAGCATACCGTGGCAGGTGATTTTCCATTTCATAACTCAGCGCAGCGAGTTCGCTCTCTTCCAAATTATCTAGCGCCCTCAAGATACAACCTTCACTGGTCAAAATTTCGGAAATTTTGATTGAGGAAATTTAATTTCCTCAATCTGCTATGCCTATTTCCCGAATTTGCCCGCTGGAATGTATTTATTTGAACATGCACTTTTATCTAAGCCCGACTATTAACAGCGACCAGGTCTGTAGGACGCCGAGCATTGATCAAGCATACATCGCTTTCATCAACCGTATGGGGATAACCGGAAAGTCAAAGCCGGTTATTTCATGGGAGGCCGCACACTTGCCGCACACTCTCCGCCATTCTCCTCGCGACTCCACCGGATTTTCTATGCGCTTCAGCTTTCGCGAGATACTCACACTGCCTGTGGCATGGTGGATAGCACCTTTTTCCATATCCAATCTTCACGACTCGAGGAGCTGTAAAATTATCCCTGGGGACGCGACTTGGCCATCAGAGGCTGAGTGGAGTATCTTCAATGAGAGTGTCGACGGTCGTTTAATCAAGACGATACCTATAGCTCAATCCTGCCATGATCCCCACTACGATGAATCTCAATGTGCCTATATCAGGGCTCAATGGCATTCATCGACACTTCAGTACGTTGCTATTCATCAATCCACAAAACGAGACCCAACGCCTTCAGTGCGAGAAGCTCGTCTTCCATGATGACACCGTACTTTGCGAATCTCAGCTGCGATCCTTTCACGAAACCGGACGACCAGTGTGTACTTGGAACATACGTTCAATATGCGGTGAACGTATCGCGTCCATTTCACATTCACAAAACCCTGGATTTTGTCAAGAAGCACAATATCCGTTTCGTCGTCCGAAATACCGGACACGAGTGTGTGGAATGCCCCTGGATCTGCATATGAGTCACATAACCGTTTTCGCAGTTATATGGGAAAATCAACCGGTGCCAACGCGCTCTCAATATGGACGCACTTCCTGCGGGGGACACGATGGATTGAGGATTTTGTTTCGCCTGGTTATAAAGGAGTAGCGGTCAAGGCGCAAGCTGGGGTCACGGCCGAAATCCTATACGACCAGGCGGATAAACGCGGATATGTGGTTGTGGGCGGGGAATGTCCAGTAAGCCTGCATTATCATGCAAGTACCGTCTGGCTGTTGTACTAATTCGAGGACGACAGACCGTTGGAATGGCGGGAGGATATATTCAGGGTGGAGGCCATTCCTTGCTGTCTTCCGTGTACGGACTGGCTGCAGACCAGGCCCTGTCGTTCGAGGTAATAACTACCGAGGGAAATTTCCTCGTTGCTTCACCGACGCAGAATCGTGACCTGTACTGGGCACTGAGTGGAGGGGGTGAGTATAGAGCTGCTACGAACAGAATTCACGCTGAATTTTCGCAGGGCGGTGGAACTTACGGGATCGTATGGTCCGTGACCATCCGGGCCCACAAAGACCATCCTGTAACAATCGCATCCGTCGAATTCACATCCGAGAAGCTTTCATCCGATACATTTTGGGCCGGCGTGAACGCTTTCCACGCAAGTACGCCGTCCTATACCGCGGCGGGTGGGTTCGCCCTCTCCACATACACCCCACGATTCTTCCACCTTCAGTATCTTGCACTTCCAAATTTGTCGTCTACAGCAGCCGCCGCCCTTCTTCAGCCATTTCTCGCGCGCCTCGACGCTCTTGATATCCAGTACACTAGCTCCTTGGTGACGCACCCAGGATTCCTCAACGCCTCCCAGATAGAGTCGGTAGCTGACTACAGCGTCGCCATGTGGCACTTTGGCGGGCGCCTGCTCCCTGCGTCTCTGTGGCACGATCCGGAAGCCTTCGACCGCATGACACACATCATCCGAGACATAGTCGAGGACGGTGGGCTCATCTTCGATGTCGCCGTACGCCCCTCCCTTGAGGCAGCCGGCAACCCGGACAACGCGGTGCTCCCCGCATGGCGCGACACCGAGCGGCTCTTCATTCCTATGCTGTGCGTCGTTTTCGCTTCACATTTCCAAAGGATCCAGTAATCCACATTTTCCTAGGCTCTGGGATGACTACGCGACGTGGCCGGAAATTCTGCAGGCACGGGACAAGGTGACATGGAAATTTGGCGAGCCGCTCCGCCAGCTCACGCCAGACAGTGGGGCGTACCTCAACGAGGTAAGATTTTAGCCTCCGTGGACCGCCACTCTTAACTCATGCCCTCGACAGGCGGATACGTCCGAGCCCGACTGGAAAACAGCATTCTACGGGCGCAATTATCCCCGCCTTCTCGTGATCAAGGACCATTACGACCCGGAGCAGCTTCTGTATGGCTCGACGGCAGTTGGTGGTGATCGCTGGGTGGAAGTGGACGACGGCCGTCTGTGCCCCGTCTAAAAAATCTCCGTTCCGAGAATGTGAACGTATTTCTTGTAAAGCAGCGACATTGTATCGTCATGGCAAAAGGTTTCTCGGTTGAACGCCGTTGGCATTTCTGTGAATGAACATGCCGAAAGATATTTCATGTACCCCCGTCTGGATTTGGCTTCAATGAACGATGCAGAAGCTGCTCAATAATATTCCTGTGCATACAATACAGTACAGTAAACGATCTAAACTCCAACGATTAGACGTAGCTATCATTCCACACCACCCGATCCACTCAATAACCGGTGTCCCACGTTGTCGTATCTACCACAACAGTCGTTGTATCCCCAGTCCCACTATCATACACCGTCTCCGACACCACTACCTCCTGTACCGTCGTCCCAAAATCCGGGAAACTCCCCTGGATTGCGGAGAAATCCGGCAAGCTCGCCTGTATCCCCGAGAAATCCGGCAGGCTCTCTTGGATACTCGAGAAATCTGGCAAGCTCGCTTGGATATTTGAGAAGTCGAAGCTGGTCGTGGGCGTCGAATTCACGGGGGTGTTATCATTCTGCGGATAGCTGAACGTGGAATTCTGCGGATAGCTGAACGTGGAATTCTGCGCAGCCTGCGCATTCTGGTACGCCTGCAGGATCTGCGCGTACTGCTGCGCCTGTTGTTGCGCCTGTTGTTGCGCCTGGAGCTGTGCCTGCTGCGCTTGTTGTGCGGGAGAAGCCGGCTGCCCGCCGAGCACACCCACGATCTTGTTGAGCCCCTGCGCGGCTTTGAGCCCTAGCGACAGCCCTTCCTGCCAGTTGATCTTTGAGGGGGCGGGCTGCGCAACCGCGGCGACGCTGATGGGTGGGCGTTGGGGTGCTGGTGCCTGTACCTGTGGGCGCTGGGGTGCGAATTGAGATTGAGATTGCCCGGCTGATGCGGGGGAGGGTGCAGATGCGAATTGAGATTGAGTTTGCCCGGTGGATGTCGAGGCTGCGGGTGCGTAAGAGAAGGTGGAGGAGGATGAGGGTGCGGCGGCGTATGTGGATTGGGGGAGGGGTGTATATGTGGGCGGGGGCGGAGAGTCCGAGGGCGTGAACTGCTCTGCAACCGCATCGAAGGCGTGTCCTACGACCGATGAGACGCTCGAGCCGCCGCCGCTCGCGGACGCGAAGCTCGAGGAGCTGCCGCCCGTCGTCGCCTGTGGTGCGGATTGTGCTGGGGTGTATGCTGGGAAGCTCGAGACACCCCCGCTCGTGGCTGGAGACGCGGCCGGAGCGGGAGAGGGAGACGCGTGTGTTGCGGAGGGGAAGTTCGAGCTCGAGACGCTCCCGCCCGTAGCAGTGGACGCGATGGGGGCGTGGGCGGGGCCGGATTGTGGTGCGGCCTGTGCCGACCCTGAGGAGAAGCTTGGGTAACTTGAGGTGGTCCCACCAGTAGCAGCGACAGGGGAAGCGTGGCCGGATTGTGGTGCGGCGTGCGTCGAGCCTGAGGAGAAGCCCGGGTAGCTTGAGGTGGTCCCGCCCGTAGCAGGGGAGGCGTGACCGGATTGCGGTGCGGCGTGCGTCGATCCCGAGGAGAAAGTCGGGTAACTTGAGGTGGTCCCGCCAGTAGCAGCGCCAGGGGAAGCGTGGCCGGATTGTTGTGCGGCGTGCGTGGAGCCCGAGGAGAAGCTCGGATAAGTTGAGGTGGCCCCGCCCGTAGCAGCGCCAGGGGAAGCGTGGCCGGATGGTGGTGCGGCGTGCGTCGACCCCGAGGAGAAGCTCGGATAGGCGGAGGTGGTCCCACCGGTAGCAGCGGTAGGGGGAGCGGCGCCAGATTGTGCTGGGGGGTGTGTCTGGCTGGAGGAGAAGCTGGGGAAAACTCCCGCCCGTGGCAGTAGATGGGACCGGGGCGTGAACGGGAGGCGTGTGTGCTGCGCTCGAGAAGCTCGAGGTGGACCCGCCTGTAGTATGGGCGTGGGCGGGAGACGCCTGTCCTGCAGATGCGCTTGGGAAACCGTTACTCCCTCCCGTAGCTGTCGGCGCGATCGGGGTATACGCCTGCCCCGTGGAGGGGAAACCCGACACGCTCGAGAAGCTCCCGCCCGTCGGCATAGATGCGAGCGGGCCGAACTGTCCGGGCGTCTGGACAGGGGAAGCATGTCCGGGCGCAGGCGTTCCTCCAGACACGGGAGCGAAGCTCGAGCTCGACACGCTCGCGAAGCTCCCGCCCGTCGGCATCGGCGCAAGTGGCTCGAACTGCGCCTGTGTCTGCACGGGCCCCGTCCCCCCCGACGACACCGCCTCGGACATCGACGCGTGCGTTGACGGGAGAGCGGGTTGTGGTTTTGTCGGCGCGGGCGCGGGCGCAGGGATGGGCATGGCCTTGATGTGGCGGCTTACAGCCGTGACGTCCGCGCTCCACGCGGTGGGGAAGTTCCACGACGCGGAGCCATCGCCGTACACCGCGTAGAACTCGCCTGCGACGAAGGGGTTGAGCGCGATGTACTATGGAAAATGATTAGCCGTGAAAAAGAACAGAAAGGCAAACGGGTGACGCACCATAACCCCGCGCCTGCGCGCCGCCTCCTGCGTGTTCCTTATCATCGTCTCCACCATGCGATACTGCCCACGCAGATCGAATACAATCGTGCCGTCGTTGTACAGCACGACGTACGAGCCCTGCACGCCGAGCGCCACGGTCGTGGGGCGGCGGATCTTCATGCACGCGTGTATGTCGTCCTCGAGCGCGGGGGGCAGGTTCTGCCAGCAGCACCCCGCGGGCGACATGGAGAAGAAACTCGCGTTGGCGCCGAAGACTGTGAGCGTGGTGTGGGCGCCCGGTTTTGTGGCGACATTCTTGATGAAGCGCGCGAGGCGGATGTAGGAGGGGCCGAGGCATCCGTCTGGTGATTAAATCGTTAGAAGGAGACGAAGATGAAATGGAATGGATGGGAACGCACCCTCGAACCAGTCCTCACCCATCCTTGTTTTCCAGCACAAAGCATAGGCGCCGGGTTCCATCGGGAAAGAGACATCGTAAGGATATCGAGGGCTTGAGGGTGGGCGCGATCCTCGAGAAGGCGTGCCAGCGCCGGTGGGAGCGATCTTTGGCTCCTACATAGATCGATCAGACGCACATTGCATGCGCACACCGCTCAACTCACCATGCGTAAACCGCTCCGGCACTGCAAAAGTAAGATCGGTTGGGGCCAAATGAGAATTGGCAGTTCATGGGTGAGCGAGAGTGGGTCGTCCGGGATCTGGCTGACAGGGAGGATGCCCCTTAATATATGACAGGCACGCGTTGTCGGGATAATTATAAGCGCCAAGTAATTAATGCGGTGCACTGTCATTTTTGGCAGATTGAAGGCTTGGGCGCTTGTCAATGTGAGGTCCGTCCACAGCGTGCAGCTCGGTAGGGGATCAGCCGCGACGCGGGCCAGGTGGAAGTGCAGCGGTAGCCAGTCGCGCTCAGGATGCGCTGCTCAGTCCCGAGATCTAGGAAGTGCAATTTACGGAGAGGCCTGCATAAACACCAGCGACAGCCCGGCTGTGCGCGCGTGAAGGATCGACACTTGAAGCTTGACGAACACGAGCTAAATGGCAACGCGGGTATCTCCGACTCCACCACACGTTCTCGTTCCGAAGGTGGCACAGGAGATGGCGAGGCTCTCTTGATCACACGGTGGCGGGAGTGTGCGGTAGGCGGAGCCACAGCAGGCGTCGGTGTAAGCCCCTCGGACGCGGAGGACGGTGTGGTAACACGGAGAAGCCGGCTGGGTGCGTCGCGCAGCTTGGAGTAAGGTGCAGTCTGTCCCCGAGCAGCTTCTGCACACGGTGGAGGCTCCGCACGCATCGTGGACAGACCGTCGTACGGAGAGTCCCGAGCCACTTCCTACATGTCATCCTGCCCTCAAATAATATAGCCTCTTGCGGGGAACGGCGTCCAATCGAGCCTGGTCGAGGTTGAGGTACGTGATAAGCTGTGCCGTGGTGCCTACCGATAGTCAGATCGAGCCTTCAAAAGAAATAGAGATGTACCATCAACACGTTTGCGGCCAACCGTCCCTTCTCCCACCCGCACCGAGCACCTTGTCGTCCGAAACCCGAAACAGCATACAGAGCGCATCGTAGACGGGATCCGTTACTCTTCGTCGCCATCCCCGTCTCTCGCCGTCGTAGTCATCTGCGCCACCTGTTCCACAGTCCCACCCCATCGACACGCTCCGCACACTCTCCGCACGAGACACGTCGGACGGGCGGCGCCAGCCCCACCCAGCTGTGCGCTTCCGCCCCTCTGGCGCGCGGTGACTTCTTCCTCTTGCTTCCCTTGCTACACGGTCCACACAGTACGCGAGGGCCGGCATCGTCGCAGAGTCTCCTCCGCAGAGATCTGAACCATCGCACGCAGTCGGTGACGGGGCTACATGAGCGATGGTATATATCCCCGGGGTACCGTGGAGCGACGGCGGCAAAGAGCAGAGCAGCGCGACATGGCACGGTTTCGCGTATGAGTGAAGAGCGAGCTCGAAGGCGCGAAGATGGGGGGAGGTCGATGGCGAGCTTCACAGCGCCGTTACACTCCGACGTTGAGGGGTTCATCAGTTCGAAGAAGTCTGCGCGAGTGAGAGCAGCTATCTTGGGGCGCTCATGGTGCATGAAAGACCTGGTCTCGAAGGTGCGAGAATCAAGCACCACTACGCGCACCGGCATTGAGCAGCGACGCCCGGTGCAGAGCAGCGACGCCAGCGCAGAGCAGCGCGATATGAGGCGCCGCGCTGCGGAGCGTAAAGCCGAAATGCTGCGTGGATGCTGTGCCGGTGTACGCTCCCTAGCCATAAATAACCACTGAGGAGCAGCTAGCAGCTCCTGTGAGCGCGGGTTCTTTTATGCGGGTCGCGGCCGAGGACCGTAATGGGACTCGGGCGATTTCCGATTTCGCCCGAATACGTATCAGGATCGGATCGCCGTGCGCGCCAGCAGACGGCGGGGGCCACGACCGCAGGCAGAGGGCGGCGCGATATTGCCGGATATGGCGGTATTCTGTGGTGCAGCTGGGAGGGGTCTGCGTCTACGCGTAACGCCGGGCGCGACGAGCAGTTCCTGGGAGGTGTCCCGCGTGGTCTTCCGCGCAGGGCGCGAGGAGACCGCAATGGAGGAGTGACCAGAAAGAGTAGGACTAGGACTGCCCCAGTCCTATGGAGTAGGACTCAGTCCTATTGGCACAAGAGGCGAGCGAAAATGTTGAAAAAGTACATCAACCTCATTTTGGGACAAGTTTATGGCCCTGATTGCGAATCTGAAAATAATTTTTTATCTAAGTGAAAATGGGAGGGAGAGACCATGATTTTATGGTTCCTGACCGTCTACTCCTCAGAAAAAATCCGGGAAAATCGGAATCAGAGATTCGGACCCCCGAAATGGGGGGGTAGCCGCGACCGATCATCTTTTCGACGAGTATTCAAGGCTCTAGAGGTGAGAGGACACCGGAGTTACATCACGTTTGCTTACGTTTTTTCCTTTTTTGGGGGGGTTGTCAAAGAGGTTAGTGTTTGATCGGCTATGATCGCTCGCCTCTTGTATTGGCATAAGACTTGCTGCCGTAGTTGACAGAGTCGATGAACATCGCCTCTGGTGACAGGCTGTCAAAGGACGTAAGCTGAGTGGACACCGGCTGAGACACCGATTAACTCTCACCAAACCACCATCTCGGCATGGGCTACAATAGGCCCCCGGTCACTCACCCTTAGGTCGGTCCGCTTTTTCGCCGACCAAACCACTGATTTACTCTATGATTTTCGGCCCGCAGGGGGTTTTGATTTACTCTATATCGGACCGACCTATTAAAAAATACCATTCTTTCTCGCCCAAGTCCGAATTTTCGCTTAGAGACCGCCGCAGGCGCTGTCCTACCTCCTGCGCACTCCGGGATACCTCTTAAAAATTCATTTGCGGTGCCAACGACATGTATACGACACTGGCTACTTTTTATCCCCCTCTTGGTCGCTGCTACGTTCTTTCCACGAGGTTTTGCAGCGCCCTTTCGGGACTTATCCTTTGACCCCGAGTCGCCTGTTTTCTGCTTTTTGACTGTGCCTTGAGGGGTTTTGGTCGTCGCTTCTTGCTATTGGTCCCCTCGCCATCGGATTTGAGAAAGGTAGGTATCCCCGATGCGGCTGGTGATTTCGCGGGTGCAGGGATTCAGAAGAAAGGCTATCTGCATGCGTTCCGACACTGGAGTTTCGGGGTTAGCATCCAACTCTCTGTCAATTGCCTCCGGTTCGGCCTCGTCTTTTGAAACCAACTCCGCAAGATATTGCTCCGAGACAATATGGTGCGCTGCATGCGCTAGAGCCTGCGACACTGTTAAATTCTTACCCAACGCGTTTGCATCACTCTCCATCGGGATGACGGCTTCGACAGGGTGTGGAGGGACGCGGATCGTGTCGAGTTCCGAAATCTACATCGTTTTCAGACACGGGGAACTCTTCTTCCGATTTCCGCTCCCAATCGGTCCAAAGTGCGCGGTTGTATCAGTCTCCTTTTCAACCCCATTCATCGCAGGTTCGATGGCACTCGTGAGGGAGCATGCAGTGCGCAGTGCTCTTTCCGGAATTGCATTGGCTGTTGGGGCATCTGGATCAGACGAATCTACAGCTGATTCATTAGAGGCATTCTTCCACTGCTTCCAGGGGAAGAAATTGCATGCGAGACGTGCCCACTCGGTCGCGGACAGTCCACCGATGTTCGATGTACCTCTCTGCCACGCATATTCACGATACCCATCCCGTGCAGGCCCAGGCAGGGAACCTCCTCTGGGATGAGCACGAGGAGTGGAACCTTCATGGGCCATTTGCCGGTCGCCGAGAAATAATTGGGGTCGAGGCGTGATCCTGCAGGAATTAAGAAGGATATTACGCAGTAGATGCATAAAAACTTACAGCACGAATGACCTTCTTCTTCACTAACACGTGCGGCGGCTCATGATTTCAACATTAATATATTCGTTGCTAGTATCGACTTGGCTGTGGACTTGAAAAAGGCGAAAATTCCTGTCCCTTGGGCAGCTGCACAACATGTCATGTAGAGGCAGTATCGAGGCATGCAAGAGGCGAAGATTAGACACCCAAATGTCGATGGCCGATAAATATAAACATCACTTACTTAGCAATGTCGAGAGCGCACAAGCGAGAGCGATTGCCGCTCCCATATTAGTCACATGTGTCGTAATTGCTTCACATTTTAGCCGAAGAAAATGGGATTGAGTCCTATTTCATAGGACTGAGTCCTACTTCATAGGACTGGGGCAGTCCCAGGTCCTACTCTTCTGGTATAGACTCACCGCAATGCGAGTGCGGTGCGGAATATATAGGGTATGCGTGTACGCGCTAGTATCCACATCAGTGCGGCAATGGCGACACAGCGCAGTCGAGCGGGGCGCTGTCCGCAACTCGAGGTCGAGGAGATCTGCGGGGGGGTGCTATACCCTGGCTAGAATGGCCACCGGATACATCCAACACCCCTGACGGGTCTTCCGTTGACCGTATGTGGATCGGCGCGGTGTCGACAATGGCTGATCGAGTCCCAGCGGAGCGAGAAGAGAACCGGCCGCTCTGGAGAGAGTGCGGGCGTGCAGCGGATGCCGTGGAGAAGCAGATATCTTGCGGTGGACGGGCGGGAACGAGGATGGAACGCAAACCGACGCAAGCGCCAAATCGAAGGCTCATAAAGTGCAATCTGTCGGCGACAGGTTGCGGGGTGCTCCTATAACAAACGAGGTACGAGTTGAATATGTTATAGCGTCTGTTTATAAGAGACTACGTCCGGACCCAATCCGGACCTCGCCGTGCCTCAATCTTAAATCCACTGTCGTCCCCATGGTGATGTTGACATCAGCTGCGCGTTCGACGGCTCCTTCTGTTTATAAATACGGGGTTGGTGTCTTTGCGCCTTCCCATATTGGGTACGAATTGCTACGGAAGCTGCCGGGTTCTGCCATATCGATCTGGCTGGTTCTAATGCAACAGCGATCATCGATGTCTCCTTCCCCACTCTCACAATACCTCGACGAGAAGACTCTGTCCGAAAGCCTGGAGCGTGCAGTACCCATTTTCGGTGTGTCTCTTTTTTACTTCCCAACGAAACACTTCAAATTCCGTGTAGGTCGTGATGAGCCCTCGGCCACCTTCTCTGACACTTGTGACTGGATGAGTAGACTGAGCGACGACACGAAGATTGTGGACCTGAACCTCCCTGGGACCCATAACTCTGCGACATGTACATTTGGCTCCCTTGGTCGCATCATCGCCGCTGATTTTGTGTTGAGGGGGCTATTCCGATGCGAGACAAGCTGAACTAATTAATTTCACTGGGCCGTGAGCTTTCACTGTCTGAACTTTCCTCCCAATATGTAATTCAATCAGCATCCGCGGTCCCTCGTTCTATAAATGCCAAGAGCGTTCTATGGCTCAGTCATTAAACGACGGCATACGCGTCCTTGATCTGCGACTGGGATACAATACCGCAACTTCCACTGTTGGATTTGTTCATGGTTCAAAATTCCCTCGTGCACATCGTTCAGATCACTAATCAGCATTCCAAGGGCCCGCAATGCTCGCATCAACAACCACACTACATGACGTCCTTTGTGGCCTCTACAGCTGGACTTTAGCGCACCCTACGGAAACGGTACTTGTCTTGATGTTCCAGCAATTGCAGAATTCTGTGGACGATCGCAAATTCGAAGAGATCATATTTGACACTTTGAACAACGGACTCGCCAAAAAATTCTGGCTTCAATGTGCGGGCGAGGTACTGCACACCACACGTTATATACAGGGCTTAACGGACTGTTGGAATAAGCTAGGGACATTAGGCGCAGCGCGTGGTAAGCTGATTCTACTGCAGCGATTCAACTACCAGTTTCGATCGTCTCCTTCCAATCCGTTCGGGGTTCATCTCGATGCTGAGCAATGGACGCCTAACGGGAGGGATATTAAATTGATCTTCAACACGGAACCAAAGCGGCTCGCATACATCCAGGTGAGTATGCAGGCGCCGTTCGTGCACACGACTGATGACACATGATAAGGACACGTTCCGTCCTTTGGTACCCCGCAATTCCGGAGCAGCTCCTAATATCGCGTCAAAATTCCCGGTGGTCAAAGAGCATCTGGAAAAGGCTATGCATGCAACGTTGTCAGCGGAGGTTGCATCGGAAGTGCTGTATGTGTCGTTCGTGAGCGCTCACGCGAAGCACGATGAACTCCCTACCACTCCTGACGTCTGTAATTGCATTTTCTTCCCCAATTAATCTGAGTCGTTCTAACACAGATGATTGCCTTCGGGGACGCAACCACGAAAGGAATGAACGAACGACTGCTGCCGTGGTTAAGGCAACATAAAGGGAAGCGCTTCGGAATCGTCTGTAAGTTTCGCCCGTCGCCATTCACAATTATGTTTATTTATGAGACCGTAGTACTCGATTTCTACCACTCGCCGCCCGGCCTGGTTCAAGCTATTATCGGACTATGACTGTCGCCTCATGAAAAACCCAGCTTGACAATGTTGTGTCGGATGTCCGCCGGAGACTAGTTACGTTGGAACTTGGTGGGAGGCCGCTTACTCGCACAGGGTATCGATGCCTTATACTTAATTTTTTATTTATTTAGTCATTTGATTATACTCCGTCGTCTCATCCTTGCTAAAAGGCTCCCGTTTGCGTCCCGGTGGGTAGTTCTGTCCTAGCAAGGCTTCTAAGACAACGGCGGTTGGAAGTATGAGTCTGGTACTGCCATGGACAGTATTTTTAAGTATTCCGGAAACTCAATTCGAATATATTCGACGCCCCTTACGAATCCCTCATTTGTGGTAGTCTCTGTAACAGATACCTATATTGATGACGAACAAGTAAGTATCAATATAGGCATTTGTGGTAGTGAAATGAGTCGTGACTATTATATGCCACAGGCCGATGTTGAATATCGGCCATGTCGGATACTGCCGAATCGGCCACGGTGGCGTGATATAGTGCCTGATGTAGTCTCTTATAAACAGACGCTATAACATATTCAACTCGTACCTCGTTTGTTATACATATTCAACTCGTACCTCGTTTAGGGTGCTCCGAAGTATGACCTGCTTCGGAACTTCCATCTGCAGCCAGGCTCGACTGAGACTGCTGAGTGTCACAATGTTGGCCGACTTTGTTATGACATGAGACTCGAGACGCCAGAGGCCGGGTCCCAGCGAGCGAGCGACAGTTGGTCGAAAATTTAAAAAGGGACTCTCTGGCGGTCATGCGAATGTGATTGCGTTTAGAAGGATACATCAGGAAATTTGCGCACCACGGAACTGGCCGGATTACGGCTGGACAATCTCCATCCGTCTCATCAGCTGTCGCACTGCGATCTGGCGGAGCGCGGATCCCAGTCATATCGCCGATAGAGACTTTCGTCCGCGCTGATGAGGAAGTCGTCCGGCGGGTGAATATCCGCCCGACGACTGGATCCTGACACCGCAGGTATGAACTCACACGACTTTAACCGAATCAATGCCCAGTGGAAAATATAGAACAGAATACATTAAATTAATTCAAAGCTAGGTAATACAAAGAGTACACCACCGTTCGGGGATTGAGGGTTGATCCAATATAATCCGGCTGCTGCAAATTCAGCCTTGAAGGCACATGAATAGGGCCAGTTCCAACCTTCCGCCAAATGTTGAGAGTAAAATGTATAATTGATCCTGAAACCACACCGAAAAGTGGTCTGATCAGCCGATGCGACTGCGACGACCAACCGACGTTGGTTTGTGACCAATTGTGACATCTCATCAAGGTGGGATCTTTTTTTTTTTTTTTTTTTTTTTTTTTTTTTTTTTGTTTTTGTGAACGTTTAATAGTGGAGGGATACTAGGTTACATCACTGTGATGAACTCTGCGAAGCTGCTTCTTCTACCCAGAAACCCCGCCACTCCGCCGAGACCGACCATGTTGTCTTGACCCCTCCCGTTATTTTTGGCTGGGAACCTGTAATGTGAGGACCCTGCCGGACAGCCACCCGAGGAAATGCGCAACCACACACGCGCTCGAGAATTTCGCAGACGTGCCGTGTGGGGCTTGGCGTAGCGGACTCAGGCTCCCCCGTTAGGGGAGCCATCATTGTCCACTATCCCTCACCCACTAAAACCCCGGCCTTCCCTGTCCAATCCTCGGGAAGTCTGTCTTCATTGGCGAGTGTGTTGCGCCACGTCTAGAGAACCAACAATTTTTGTATAGTGTGTTTGCCCCATTTCGTGTTCATAAGTAGGCGATCAATCTCCAGTCTATTGTTGATTGTCCATCGCCACCGGTTCTCAATTTCTTGGTCTGAGGCCCCCGGTTTGCCCCCGATTACTCTCTCGCAGCGGAGTTTCCAAATCAGGTATGCAGACTCAGGGAGTAGGATGCGGTAGAGGCAGGATTTGCCTCTGGATTTCTTTTTAATAACACCACATGCTAGGATTTCGCCGAAGGTCGGTTCCATGCCTTCACCTGTTTTTTTTCCTCCAGAGCTGGCTTGCCAGCTCCCATTACTTTTTTGCGGCTGGGCGCATCACACCCCATGAGTATGTGACTAGAGAATACCACAAATATCGGATATCACGAATATTCGCGAGTATACATTCGCAAATAACAAATACTCATATTCGCGAATGGCTGTGGCTGTGCTTTTCGCGCGAATGCGAATATCAGTTTCAGGAAAGTTGATATTCGCGAATATTCGCAGCTGTAATACACAGCCAAAGTTTCATTCAAGCATGGTAAATTTGAGTTTGTTTAACACATCTCCTCTCTGGAACCAGAACATACTTCATTTACACCAACTGGATCTGTATTTCAGATGCAAAACAACCACTTTAGAGACATCTTTACTTTGACAACTGCTTGACAGGTTGAATACGGCAAGTGTGATGGCCAATCAAATGGTTTGAACATGCAACCACAAGGGCTTGTATGAGTCTTTGACAATGTTTAAACTCACAAGATAGCATAAAAGTGCTCTCAGCAACTCATTGGTGGCTGCTAAACCCCCAAATTCTCAATGTATCTGCTGAGTATTCATATTCATGAATATTCGCGAATATAGCTGACTAAGCAACGAATATTTGTCATCAATATTCGTACGAATGCGAATATCAGTTTTGAGGTTTGGCGAATATTCATATTCGTGAATATATATTCGTGGTATTCTCTATATGTGACCCATAGATTCGGTGATTTCGCATTCTTTGCAGATTGCCCAGTCGTCGAAGTCCGGGAATTTAGACCAGTAGTCCCCAGCTTTGTATCCTCTGTGCATGCTCATCCAAGGAAGGCTCTTATCTTCCGGTCAAAATCTTTGTTTTTGAAGCTCTTCCAGATTGTCTGGGGGCACATGTCTCTTTGTTCATATCTTCGGCAGCTCCTTGGGCCAAGTCCATGTTTCTCTTGGTTGCCCGACGCTTGAGTGCTTTGCGGCATGCTCTTGTGTTCATTTCTTGTCCTTGATTATTTTATATCCAAGGGACTGTGTCATATTTTGTAATTTTGCCCCCGGGAGGCGGAGTTCTTGGGTAATATGCATATTGATCATGGTAGGTAACTCCACTTGTCGTCCTTCATCTGCAAGTCTGTCTGCAGCCTCATTTCCGGTTTCACCAGAGTGGCCTTTCACCCATTGAAGGTAGGTGTCGGCTTTGCGTTCTCTTAGGCGGGCCATGGTTGTCTGGATTGCTCATCCGTCCGCAACAGTGAGGAAGCCCTCATCTTCCCATCGACTTAAATTTGTGGTCAGGCCGTCTATCATGGTGCGTGAGTCTGACTTGATGGTCAGTTCAACGTCTAGGGAGCACGCCTCACAGCATTCCTTGATTGCAAGTATCTCCGCTGTTTGGTTTGAGGGAGTGAAGTGACTTGGCACTCGTATTGCTATGTTTTCCAGGTGATCTACTCCAAAGTAAACTCCACACCCTGTCAAGGTGGGATCTTCCATCGTCGAATTGACGTCGGGCTACTACCTGGTCAAGGTCGGCCTCGGACAGTGCCTTGTGGCTGCCCAAGTCATGGGGATCTTTCATCAAATTTTCACAAGTCCATTTTCTTGGTGTCGTACAATTTCTTCCTCCACCACCATGTTCGCACTATACCCGTCTTCAAGATACCTTCCAGGTGAGTCGTCGTCTGCCCGTCCACCTCTAAAAACATATATCTGATGGCTCTTCATTCTTCTCTACCTCTCTCCTTTTTCTGGTCACCCTCCCACTTCCGTTTTTCACGGCTGTATGGTGCAATGCTCAATTACCGAAAGTAACAGCTTTTTTTTCTTTAATTTGGCCACATTTTGTGTAGTAACATGTACATGTGTGGTAGTACCTTAGCCAATACAATTGAAATGATACTCTCATGAGCAGAAGATGGCAGGAAGGACGAGCAATGGTGCTAGCAGACGAGCACGGGAGCACAGCATTCCTCGACATCGATTCAACGTTGGGACGGCCCCACGCCAAAACGATGTTGGCCAGATTACACGAATTTGATGTCGGAAGATTGCTGGGGAGACGTAGCCGGTTTCGATGCTGGGCCAAGGTAGGGGACCAAGTGGTGGTGTAGGTAGACCAGCGCACCCTCCTCCGTTGTGGCACGGGGGTGGGATGTACAAGAATTGTGACAATGAAGAAGGCTTACCTGTTACCAGCATCGTGTTCAGCCGGGGTGCGTCTGTGATGCCGGTGGAAGCATGCACCGGTAGAGTTGGCTTTGGGAACAGCTCAAGTGAAGCTCGTGAAGAGGGTGTGGGGACCGAAGGTCTTGAAGTAGCATCGTCACGGTGCCTTATTTTGACAGGCTTGGGACAGTGCTTGCGGGCCTTGCAAAGTGTGCCAGAGGTCAATGGGAATGAAAGGGTGTTGACTGCTTGAGATACTTGACAGGCTTGAGGTGCACTAACGTGCTGGACAGGCTTGAGGAACTTGAGGCAACGTTTGAAGGTTTTGGACTTTGACGGGCAAGACGGGTTTGAAGAGTTTCAAGACAGCGTCAGGGAGCACGGGGGAAGCCAGTAAGTGAGGGATGCGGGAGAATGGTGGTGAGAGGGTTGTGGGACAGCGCAGGGGCAGCGACGCGATGGGGGTCAAGAGGAAAGACGTGCTTGATCATTTGATCAAAACATCAACATGGGCACAGACCATGGCACGTGCTGATGCAGATCTCTCATGTTGGTCTGATTCCCTCGCCCTCAAGTAATAAGTAGTAGGCTCAGGTTTAATGTTTTTGAAGAGTGGAGAACGTAGATGTACAAGAATGTGAAATTGTACACTCACAATTTTTCTGTCTTTCTTTCTTGCAAATGCCGTACATTAGACTGACAGGTGGAACAGGCAAGGCTCAGAAAGCTCAGAGATGCTGAAAAGCCAAGTCCGAAAGGAACACCAAAGAGGATTGAAAAACACCGAGGATGACCATATATAGATACTCGAAGCTCATCTATCTGATAGCGGATGCGTGATGGTGGATCTGCCCTTGTAATGCATTCCTCAGACAGATATTTGAATTGCAAGTCCCCTGCCAGACTGCAACAAAATGATCAGACACTCGCAAGCCGGATGAGACGCGGATGAGACCAGATATCAAAAGATGCGACTGAAAGCCGGCGGCAATCAAATCACAATCCTCATCGGGTTCAAACCGGTGACTGCAAATTTCCTGATGTACCTACGAAAACCACCGGTGGGCTAAAATTATACTTGACACTCGCGCGCTACTCCAGAAAGCTGGGCAACACCCAGTACAGTAGGTGCGTGGGGCCCATCACCCACGGCATAAAGATGTTCTTCTCACGGTGGTCGAGCGCTGCGATGCACCGACAGGCGACCTTATCGTGTTTGAGGCCGGTCTTGTTTGGGTCCACCTCGCGCGCCGTGCCGCTGTTGACGGCGGAGGCGCGGAAGTCGCCTTTGATAGTGCTAGGGAGGAGATGCGTGAAGGCGATGTGCGGGTGCTCGATGGCAAGAGCCTGATAGAGGCAGTAATATGCCCGGACCGCCTTTGGCGGTCCGATCCGCCAGATGGTGGTAGATGCATCTCATCCATCTGCCGTCGTCCGCTGGATGGCGGTTCTCATCCGGTGTCCTCCAGCAGCATCCACTGGTCTCAAGAAGGTCCGCCGGACTCCGCCAGATCATCACACATAATTTAAGTTTCCCTTACCAGTGCCATACCATGTCTATCCAGCAGCAGCCGGTAGATGTAGGCTGATTCCACCATTCACACTGGCAATTGCCAAGTTTTGGAAGGCCCGATGTTGATGACAACATACTAAGTTCTGAAATCAACATCAGGCTGGACAAAATTTAACCTGAGTTCTTTAGTCTCATTTGTCTGGTATGATATCTGAAATTAACAGAAAAAAATTTGCTTTCAGTTGAGCTGAGGTGGAGCTGAGATGCAAAGTAACAGATTACACCTCAGGTTAGCTGAGATCCAGAATGGAAACTAAGTATCTAGGTACTGAAAAAAGTGCAGCCCAAACTTGAGATGTTGATTGGATTGAAAGCAGAACCGAAACTACAAGGTTCGGCTCTCGTTTCAGCTCCTGCGAAACTTGGGATTTCAGTTTTGAATTCGTCTCAAGCTGACATAAAAACGAAAACTATAAATTTCAGTTGGACTGAAATTTTGTCCGCAGACCATCCACGGACCATCTGCTGCTTGTCTGCTACTCATCCGCTCTTTGTTCTCTACCTATCTGCCGCCCATCCACCGCTTGTCTGTGGGTAATCTGCTTCTAACAAAACTTAAGATCTTGTCCTCGTTTTTGAATACTATGAATAATAACTTTATTTTGCCAGCATTGAATTGGATACCTGTAATTGCAATTGTTCTTAGTTTAGCCTTCAATTCACCCACCATGTTATTCCACCTCCCCCCGTAGGATTAGCAGGACACGATCCCTACTACACATTAATATTGCTAGACACTGATCACCCGCAGACGGACAGCAGATGGGTGGCGGATGAGCAGCGGACAGGCAGCGGATGGGCCACAGACAAGCAGTAGATTGTCTGCGGATCGGCCGCGGATTGTCTACGGACGGAATTTCAGTTGCACTGAAATTCATAGTTGCAGTCTTGACCTCAGCTTGAGCCGAAATCAAAACTGAAACTCCAAGTTTTGCATGGACTGAAATGAGAATCGAAATTTGTAGTTTTGGTTCTGCTTCCAGTCCAACCAATACTCCAAGTTTTGGCTGCACTTTTTCTGATACTGAGATACACTGGTTGGGAGATTCAAGTTTTTCAGCACAATTTACAGTGAAAAATGTTGTTTGTTTTTCAGACATTTTTCACTGAAGAAGGTAGTGAAAAACTCAAAACATTTTTACTATTTTGTGAGTTCAAGGTGAAAAATTCAAAAGGAAGCTCGAAAGAGGCGAAAAAACATTTGAATTTTTCACTGCTTTTTTCAGTGAAAAATCTCTGAAAAACAAACAACATTTTTCACCATAAATTGTGCTGAAAATCAATCTCCCAACCAGTGATAATAGGTTTTGATTTTGAATTTCAGGCCACCTGACTTGTAATCTGTTGTTTTGCGCATCAGCTCTGTCTCAGCACCACTGAAAACAATTTTGATTTCATCAATGTCAGATATTGTATAAGACAAAATGAGACTACTGGCAGTCGGTTTAAATTTTGTTTGGCCCGACATTGATTTCGACACTTAGTGTGTTGTCATCAACATCGGGTATTCCAAAACTTGGCAATTGCTGGTGTGATTGTCATGGCCAAATCCGGTGGACAATGGCGGAATTTGCTACAAATCCACCGGCATCTGCCTGGTGTTTCTGCTATCATCCACCCAAAGTGGTGATTTTACTGCACAGTTCTCCCAGCTCTCTCACATCTGTGTTTCCAATGATGCAAATACATTCATAGGAAACATTGTTGAAACCCCATTCACGTCATACACGGCTATCCCGGAAGGCACCGGAATTCTATGGTTCCGGTGATCTTCGGAATCTAATTGGCGGACCACTGGATTCCAAAGAATATACACCCCTTTGGAATCCAACGACCTGGCCCTTGCATTTCGATGAGTCTGCTGTTGTGCATACTAAGGTGAGGCTATCATTCACAGAAGGAACCAGAATGCACCCAAAGAGGACTGCAATGGAATATTTTGTGCTCAATGCCGACAATGCGCACAGGAATAGGGCTTTGGTTTAAAAATTATATATTTATCAAGCTTGTAAATTACGGGGAGTGCAGCGAGTTCCCTCCGTATACATGATATAGGCTGGGAGTGCGCTGATGGAACGCCAATACATACGATGACAGCAGCTCAAAACAAACATGTAAATAAAAATGCGTAGAAGTTCGGTGTGGGACAGGCACACTAGTATAACGAGTGTCGCACTACGGTGCCGCCTGGTGCGCAAACGAATCTAACTGGCCGAGTAGAGCGGTGCTGTCCTGGGACTACATAGGGGCGGGGTGATAGCGAAGAGTGTAGAAGGGTTATTAGCGCAGGAGTGACTCAATAAAGTGCAAGACACATGATCCAGGTGAGATGACACCTAGGGGAGGACACAAATGGCCAAGTACAAGATTGTCGTCTGACGGGTCCTGGGGACTTGGCCACAACCCGAGGCTTGACGACGTTGAGTTGCCAACTTGCCATGCCTTCAACTTGAAGGACGGGGCTTCGCGAGAGGATGAGGACCAAGGGACGGGCGAAGAGATGGGAGGACGGGAAAGACGAGATGACGATCAATGAATCATCAGAAAATATCAACCATCACGTGCAGTGCACGGACCATCAGGAGTTTGAATGCCTTGGGAGATTTTCGCGCTTGTTCAGCCCTCACACTCACACAGTTCAAGTGATTAATCAATTATATCCCATTCCGCTCAGTGGTGCTTTCAATTCATGTCTAAATAACTCTTTCCACTCCATCGCTACGCTCGCTCATATACTAGGTATTGGTATTGCAAGGTGCGCACCTTAACGCAAACCACAGGTACTAGTACATCACGAATCTAACCGACTTGAGTTCTAGGATTTATTATAAAGTTATGGTAGTTTAAAGAGTTTTCAGGCACTCCAAAGGACAAGGAACTTCAGAGACCTCAAGTTATAATCCAAATAAAGGCAAGATATGATCAAGTTACGGTCACATGTAGTGGCCATCAGATACTGTGGGTCGACTATAGAAATATGAGTGCAGAGCTGCTGGATTCTAATGATACGTATATCTGGCGGCACACAATGATTGAGTCATAGAATTCCGAGCTGAAGATCATTGGATTCCGATTGACAATGGGTCCTATCGGATTCCGGTGACACCCAGGATAGCCGTGGAGTCGGGGGTGTACTTTGAATCACCATATCACAAAAACAGATGAGAAGGGGGATCAAATTTATTTATTTGAGCTTCTATGGAAACCAGTGGAAACCAGGTGGAAATCAGTGGATACATGTACAAAGTTTTGGGTATTCAACGACTGCCAGCGAACCTCTGCACGAGGACGCTGGAGTACGGTGGATGCAGGATAGGAGTTGAACGGAGATCCCCGGATGACACAATCTTTCCGATATCTATCACGGCATCCGTTGGCAACCATCAGAAGATGTGTCTGCTGCCTGTCCGTCGGAGTCCGCCACCGTCTGTTGACAATCTGGGCATATAACTCAGTAGAGGTGGAGGGACGCTGTCTTGCTGGACGTGTAGATCGTGCGGGTCAGTGCAGGGATGGCGGATGCGAGAGCTGTTAGCGGGAAGGATTGATGGGTGGGGGAGCTGGACTCGAGGAGGGGAATCTAGATTGGTTTCGAGTGTCAGTTTCTTGTCCTATCTGAAAACAAGACACCCACAAAAGTGACTGCAGCGATGAGGGGGCCGACATAGTTTCCCCGGGTCGTAGAAAATTGGGGCGATGGACATACGTACACGACTCCAACTGGCTTCGAATCCTAACCATATCGTTGACTTCCGCAAAATCCCCAGTGATCCCAATGATTTCTGTGCTCGGCCCCTTGCAGGCATTGCACTCAGCGACGACCTCTGAATTTTTTCCACGCACCTGCCGATTACGCAGACACCCTTCACCCCCAGTTTCGAGTATTAGCGTGCCAAGGTGTGGCCGACTCGAGAAGACAACCAGAAGATGCCCCGATGATCAGAATACGCTCATTCCGACAGTGGAAGCTTGAAAGAGCGCCTAGAGCATCGTCTGAGAAAGGTAAGAATCGGTGAGAGCCAGGAATAGCTTCGAAGGGGTAATAAGGGACTCCAGAGATGTTCTTGAGATGTTCCGTTGCTCAAGAGTTTCAGATGCAAACAATGGCAAGCAGCATGATATGGCGGTCAGTTGGCACTTTTAATATTCCCGGTATAATAACACAATTTCATACTATAATTGTACATTTGGCTATGAAACTGAGTGCCCCTCAAAATCTTGATGGAATCCCGCTGGACTCTAAGAAACAAATGTTCCGATATATATTTTGGAACATTCTCTCTATAAACTTTTCACTCCTCTCCAAACCTTTTGTTTAACTCTCTCTTAAAACTTTCTGCCCTCTCAAACTTTCTGCGAGCTGCTCTACAAAAAATGCTCCATCACTAGGGTTAGCACAGCCGCCGGTGATCAAAGTGGCGGAAGGATCGTCTGATCCCATTCAATAATGATCAAAGTGGTTTGGGACGGCACCCTTTTTTGGCGGCTGGCACTGGGGCCCGGCAGTCCACCATTGATCACCGGTGGCTGTGCTAACCCTAGTGATGGAACATTTTTTTGTAGAGCAGCTTGCAGAAATTTGAGAGGGCAGAAAGTTTTAAGAGAGAGTTGAACAAAAATTTTAGAGAGGAGTGAAAAGTTTAGAGAGAATGTTCTGACATATATATGTCAGGGTACATATATATATCAGAACATTTGTTTCTTAGAGTCCAGCGAGATTCCGTCAAGATTTTGAGGGGCACTCAGTTTTATAGCAAAAGTACAATTATAGTATGAAATCATGTTATTATACCAGAAAATATTTAAAGTGCCAACTGACCGCCATAGCATGACGACTTTTTTCCCACGAACAGCTGTATGACATTGACACGCATCTTGAGCGGCCCATCTTCCGTCAAATCTTCTAGCCCTGTTATTAATGCTCTCTAAACAACGAATCTGGGCTTCTTGACCAACTCCGCCCGCTGCGGCCCACCGGCAGCCATTTTTTCAAACCCATTCAGCAAACGCCACCGAATTTTGCTAGTACAATCTCGGTGGGTTGGTCATACTAGTACGTATCACTCCTCAAACTCATTTTCCCAATAAGTTATTCTGGGTAGCCACAGTCCGTGGCCACTGGCGGAGTCCAGAAACCCACTTGCATCTGATAGCCCGCTGTACCGGGAATTCCTGGGGCTCCTTGCTGTATATGGATTATCAAGACTATCGATTCTGCTTTACTAATGGTGGACGCGCGTACCTTCTTACCAAGATATCCCTTTTTCGTAACCCGCAGCAACTTGCGTGACTGTGCTGAGGTATAAAACGACAATTCTATGGCAAACAAAACATCCTCAAAAACTACAGATATGTCAACTTCACCCAGCTTTTCCTACACCACGACGGCGGAAGAGGTCGCCACCACATTTTCCGACGAAATCAAAGGCAAAAATGGTACGCTTTCAATCGTCGTTCTGCCCCCGCACCAACTTCCGCCAGTCTTAATTACTGGCACATCGATTAATGGGCTCGGATTCGAGGCTGCTCGTGTCCTTGCGAAGTACGCGAAACTCGTGGTCATCACAGGCTACAACGAGGAGAGGTTTGTATTTCTTTCTTGGTTCGTGGTAGGAGGCTGAACACCAATATCTACAGACTCAAGCTCTCAGTAGTCTGTTGTTTACCGCGGGCCTCGGATCGTAGTAAAACCTTATTACCTAATTGATGGCTGCACTTTCCATCATTTTTGTGGTTCCTCCGTGTGGGCCGTATAAGTATGGGCTGTTCTGCATCCAGGGACGTTTCCTCGGGTACTAGACACTCTCTTATTTTTCTCCAATTTTTTTGGGCAAGTCTTAACTCATTTTGCGTCTCGGCCGAAATTCGATCCATCAATCACGTGGCACTCGCAAGCCAAAACGGCTTGTTCTAGTGAGTGCATTAGACCTCATATTTAAAAATTCTGAAGTGGTACAATGTTTGAACCACAGCAAAGACATGATCCCCAAAATTCTCGTCAACATTGGTGTTTCCCATGCAGCAGGAAGAAAATCGGAATCTGATTACCTAAAATTTACATAATAAGCTTTTACTGCGATCCAACCCCCACGGTAAACAGAGGACGCCATCAAGAAAGACGTCCCGAATGCCAATATACGCCGCCTCATCCTGGACTTGACGTCCTTCGCCAGTATTCGCAAGGCTGCCGAGATAGTTAATGCCAACCCGGAGCCACTCCATGTGAGACAACCTTCGTCCTCCTGTTCAGCTCATGTCAATGATGACCCATCTAGGTATTAATCAACAATGCGGCCGCCTCATTCGCGGAATTCACGCTCACAGAGGACGGTCTGGAAACCCAGCTTGCTACGGACCATGTTGGGCCATTCCTCTTCACGAAGCTGCTTACCCGCAAGCTCCTTGCGGCCGCGACTCCGACCTACACACCGCGTGTCGTCTTTGTCTCCAGCGAGGCACACGGAATGGGTACTGGCATCGATTTCGATGCGCTCACGAACCCCGATCCCGAGAAATACGTCAAGTTCAACGCGTACGCGCAGGCCAAGTCGGCGAACATCCTCACTGCCATCGAGCTCTCAAAGCGGTCCAAGGGAAGGATCAATGCCTATAGTCTCCATCCCGGCGGTATGTGACAGCAAATTATCAAACCCTGGCGAAGTCAACGTATATTGTTGCTTGCAGGCATTTTCACGAACATCCATGAGAAAGAGAATTCGGTTCCTGTTCTGCAGGCGTTGGGTCTGTGCCCATTAATTCTATCTCTTGATCAATGACTGATAATGCATCAAGGTGTCCTGCTCCCTGACGGAAAACCAAATAGCGCACTTGGTCAATGGAAGACAATTCCACAGGGTGCTGCGACGTACGTGATGATATTTTTTACGCCGTAGCTAGACCTCACACACAATTATTTCCTAGAACTGTTGCTGCTGCCTTTGATCCTCGGCTCAACGGTATGCGAAGATGATAATCTTCGTCCCAGCCATCCTGAGTTTCTTTTCCTTCGTAGACACGCCTGGCGCCTATCTCGAAAGTTCTGTGGTGGCCAACGACAAGGTCGCGGCGCATAGTTCAGATCCCGTGCGTTGTTGTTTGTATGTGGTCTGTCCCCACGGTTAACAATTCAAACGAAATAGGCCACCGCTGAGAAATTGTGGACCGTGACTGAGAAGCTTATCGGGGAGTCGTTTGCGTTTTGATTTGCGTCTCCAACCCATGTGGTCGTAATTGCATAATTAACCCCGAATTCACATTGCTGCCATTTTTGCGGATGAGTCGACGCTTCTCCCATTGGTAAAGAGCTAGCAGGACGCCTGAAGTTTGGTTGTACTTATTTATAGTCGGACTGCGACCGCGGCAAGTGCGTGGCAATCGCGCTGTGCATAGTGTCGGAATTCAGAGCTAGCAGAGTAGTACGGAATACTGCATTGTCCTCAATGTCCGTGCAGCACATGTACTGCGTTGTATAGTATACAGTCAGGCGACAATATTTTGGGTTCATCCACCGGGTCCAAAGATAGCTTGAATGGGCAGTGCTGAGGGGTCAACTAGCGATAAGATTGCATCCTCGGGCGGCTCGATAAGCTGAATGAGTATGGGATCGAGACGATCCGCGTGCCATCACCTCTTCCACCCTGTGATATTTCGCTTTGCTGCTACCCCGCAGGGAGGCGAATGTCGAATTCTGGCAGATGGTAATCCTTCGGGCGCAACGGCAGCGGTCCGAATTTTTATTCGGGTTGGATTGATGCTTTCAACACCTTCAACGAGCAAGGACAATGGCTCGGACACCGGTTGAACACGCGTACGGGATGTCTCTTGTTTTTTCTTTTTTTTCATGCGCGTAGTGACACCAATCCACAATATTTTATTAACGTAGGCGGCAGTGACTGAAACAGGCCCCGAGGCGCTTTCCCGAGCAGTTCTGGACAAACTACACAAAAGGGGCACGTACACAGCGACCTCGTCCTCGATGGGTACTCACAACGTGAAACCATGACAACTCTGCGAGTGTCACTGCTGCCTCCGCTCCAAATGGATCATCATACATCCTACTTACCCTCAAATGATATAGCCCCTTGCGAATGGTGTCCAATCGAGCCTGGTCGAGGTTGAGGTACGTGATGAGCTGCGCGACGTGGTGCGAGCCGTAACCCTAAACATTAGAATGTGACACACGGATGTAGCCAGGTAAATTGGACCGTAAATCTACGAGTCCAGCCGTCTGCTGGCCAGAACAACTCCGCGGGGCCTGGCACTTTTGATAGCTTTTGATGTTGATGGTAGCAAATACGCGGATGTCGTTGTTGATGCGAATACCCGAGCCGCGGCGGGATGCCCGCCATCGCTGGCGCACTTGCCGGCTGGCCAGTTTGCCGCGCTCGATTGTTTGCGCATGTTATCCTCCTATTAATGCCGATATGTGTCCCGCACACACCGCTCGACTACCTGCGCCCGCCCTCCATTTACACGCCCTGGCCCTTGCTCCTGCAGTACCGGTAAAAAGGTACACGCCACTTCCCGTCACGTCCACGCGGCGCTACCTGCCTTTCCCCCGCTCCCCGCATGTCATGTGGCGCATTTTTGCGTACGCTGTGCCGCCCACCCGCTTGCGTTGCCCTTGCACACTCCCCGGATCTCAACATATATTACTGCAGCTATGCTTTCCTGTTGTATACACATGCTTTGTTTCCTTTTACCTTTGTGCACCCAAATGTATTATTATTGTATTTCTTAAAATCAATTCCTTTGATTCATATTGTGGCCTACAGACTCGAGATAAGGGGCCAATATAGTGTAGAAGAAGGTCGATACTGTGCCACCGGGTCGGTTATTGTTCGCTGGGAGTTGGCATACTTGCGAATTCTTCTCGCGAACTGACGTTCGGACTTGCGGGCCGGCTGGCCCTTCACGGGCACTTACAATGCAATCGAGCAATAGCGCAAGGGCTAGGGCTAGGAAAAATCCAGGATTATCCCAGAGAGCTTCCATAGGATGTATCTTCATCGATTAGAAACAATCTCCAGAAACTCAAGTTATTAACATTGGTCAAACTTGTGTGACATGTTCATTACGGTTTACACCATTCAACTACCCCACTTTTCGAGTATATTCAGTCAATGATCATCCCAGAAGATTAAACACCCCGGCTCTTTCGATCATATAAGATACATATGACCTTCTTGTTCCCTCCAGGCACTACTAGTATGATAAATGAGCCCTCCATGCCCCGAAAATCGTCAAAAGGGGAGTTCTTGAGTGAAAAATAAACCTTTTCTAATTGTCCAAAAATTCGGATGGATATGTAGGCATAGTTATACTGTCTATGAATCTGAATCGATAGGCTATAAATGCATTCCATTGCAACGAAATAAGCCTGGTTATCAGACCCCAGAGAAGCCTGTATCATCGTGCAGGACTTTGCTCCACCCCTAATTCATTTCTTTTCGAATTCCTGTGAATAAAGTACACTCTTATTCGAAGAAGATGGAATCAAATATGGCTATGATGGAAGGGGATTCATGAATTCTGCTGCAGGTAGCAATTGAGTGAAATCTCGACCAGAAAAACCGGTCAAGGTCTAATTTCTCTTCCTAAATATACTTTTTCAAATAAGAATTGCTATCTGAAGGACTCCTGCAGAACTATCCCACCTATACTTCCGCAATTCGCAAAATCGTCGAGGATTCAGGGGGATCAATCCCAATTGGGTAAGTCGATCACGTCAATCAGTGGCTGTACCGCTCATTCTCACCATCATCTCACGCGCATGAGACTCTTCAAGCCCAGTCTTCAGGTGCATAATGCCTCTGTTTGACCGTATTTTGCTTCCTTACCCTGTAAAGTATTGTACATATACACTGCATATCCTACAATATTTTTGCGATTTTTGAAGCAAGTTTCAGTATCGTGGTTGGTATCGTCGCCAACGACGTCGAGGACATTTGATCGTTATTGATCGCGGCGTCAAGATGTTTGGATCGCTAACCGTTGCATCCATCAAATGGATCCGCGGCAGCACCCCAGCCGACCCATCAACCAGAGGGAGGCGAGGCGAGGACATGCGCCGCCTGCTCCCCAAAAGGGGAAAAGGAGAAGGCCATTGGCAACGGCACTAGCCGTAGATGGCTGGAGTCGTGGATTTACGGTCCAATTTCCCTGGCTAGTGCCGTGACATGAGACAAATGGTTACTGACACGGGTGGTGGTGCCTATCGAGGGTCAGATCGACCCTTCAAAAGAAATAGGGAAGTCTTACCGTCAGCACCTTGCGGCCAACCGTTCCTTCTCCCACCCGCACCGAGCACCTTGTCGTCCGAAACCCGAAACAGCAAGAGCGCGTCGTGGACGGGATCTCGTACTCTTCGTCGACATCCCCCTCCTCTCGTTTCGCGATCGTAACCATCTGCGTCACCTCTTTCACAGTCCGCTGCGGCGGCCCTACCCCATTGACACTCTCCGCACACTCTCCGCACCAGACACGTCGGACGGACGGCGCCAGTCTGGGAGTAAATCACCCAGCTGTGCGCTTTGGCGCGCGGCGGCTTCTTCCGCTTGCTCTCCCCTGTGCGGCCCACACGGAACGTGAGGGCCGGTATCCTCTGCAGAGATCTGAGCGAGCGCGCGCAGAGGCTGGCGGAACGATGGTATATATGTCCAGGTACTGAGAGCGGCGGCGGCCGGGAAGAAAGCGGCGCGACATGGGCTCTCGAAGGAGTGAAGATCGGGAGACGTCCGATGGCGGGCTTCACAGCGCCGCTACGCTCCCGACTTTGAGGGGGTTCTTCAGCTCGAAGAAGTCTGCGTGAGTGAGGAGCAGCCTATCTTGGGGCGCCCATTGCGAGGGTCTTCTATGGGGGTGGGGCTCTGGCGCGGTCTCGATCATGGCGCATGAAAGACCTGGTCTCGAAGGTGCGAGAATCAAGCACCACTACACGCACCGGCATTGAGCAAGCGACGCCGGCGCAGAGCAACGCGATATGAGGCGCCGCGCTGCGGAGCGTAAAGCCGAAATGCAGTAAAGATCTGCGTGGATGCTGTGCCGGTGTACGCTCCCTAGCCATAAATGACCAGCTAACAGCTCCTGTGAGCGTGGGTTCTTTTATGCGGGTCGCGGCCGAGGACCGTAATGGGACTCCTGCGATTTTCGATTTCGCCCGAATACCTATGAGGATCGGATTGCCGTGCGCGCCAGCAGACGGCGGGGGCCACGACCGCAGGCAGAGGGCGGCGCGATATTGCCGGATATGGTGGTATTCTGTGGTGCAGCTGGGAG
The DNA here is from genome assembly GCA_029378375.1 of Mycena olivaceomarginata. Taxonomy (NCBI): domain Eukaryota; kingdom Fungi; phylum Basidiomycota; class Agaricomycetes; order Agaricales; family Mycenaceae; genus Mycena; species Mycena olivaceomarginata. Next base: position 74,749 of record JARKIC010001149.1, on the reverse strand, counting down.
GGGTCTGCGTCTACGCGTAACGCCGGGCGCGACGAGCAGTTCCTGGAGGTGTCCCGCCTGCTCTTCCACGCAGGTCACGAGGAGGCCGCAATGCAAGCGCGGTGCGGAATAGGGTATGCGTACATCAGTACGGCAATGGCGACACAGCGCAGTCGAGCGGGGCGCTGTCCGCAACTCGAGGTCGAGGAGATCTGCGGGGGTGCTATACTCTGGCTAGAATGGCACCGGACACATCCAACGCTCCTGACGGGTCTTCCGTTGACCGTATGTGGATCGGCGCGGTGTCGATAATGGCTGATCGAGTCTCAGAGGAGCGAGAAGAGAACCGGCCGCTCTGGAGGGAGTGCGGGCGCGCAGCGGATGCCGTGGAGAAGCAGATATCTTGCGGTGGAACGAGGATGGAACGAAAACCGACGCAAGCGCCAAATCGAAGGCTCATAAAGTGCAATCTGTCCAAAAATCTGTCGGCGACAAGTTGCGGGTGCTCCGAAGTACGATCTGCTTCGGAACTTCCATCTGCAGCCAGGCTGGACTGAGACTGCTGAGTGTCACAATGTTGGACGACTTCGTTATGACATGAAACTCGAGACGCCAGAGGCCGGGTCCCAGCGAGCGAGCGGCAGTTGGTCGAAAAAGGGACTCTCCGGCGGTCATGCGAATGCGATTGCGTTTAGAAAGGACACCTACGAAACCACCGGCGGGCTAAAATTACACTTGACACTCGCGCGCTACTCCAGAAAGCTGGGCCACACCCAGTACAGTAGGTGCGCGGGGCCCATCGCCCACGGCATAAAGACGTTCTTCTCCCGGTGGTCGAGCGCCGCGATGCACCGACGGGCGACCTTATCGCGTTTGAGGCCGGTCTTGTTTGGGTCCGCCTCGCGCGCCGTGCCGCCGTCGATGGCGGAGGCGCGGAGGTCGCCTTCGATAGTGCTAGAGAGGAGATGCGTGAAGGCGATGGCGCGTGCTCGATGGCAAGAGCCTGATAGAGGTGCAGGGACGCTGCCTTGCTGGACGCGTAGATCGTGCGGGTCAGCGCGGGGATGGCGGATGCGAGAGCGTTAACGAGGAGGATTGATGGGAGAGCTGGACTCGAGGAGGGGAATCTAGATTGTTTTCGAGTGTCAAAGACACCCACAAAAGTGACTGCAGGGATGAGGGGGCCGACATAGTTTCCCCGGGTCGCGAGCGCGACAACGTCAACGACACACCGTATGTCCTCTTTTTCCACGTTTCCGGATGTGAATCCTGCAACCTCCATGAGCGGACGCAAGGCGGAACACGCCTGGAGCCACAATCATCGTGGCACAAACCCATCCTACTCTGGATGATCCCGTTAAAAAGACCAGGAAATTGGGGCGACGGCATACGTACGCGACTCCAACTGGCTTCGAATCCTAACCATATCGTCGACCTCCGCAAAATCCCCAGTGATCCCAATGATTTCTGTGTTCGGCCCATTGCAGGCATTGCACTCAGCGACGACCTCTGAATTTTTTCCGCGCGTCTGCCGATTACGCAGACACCCTTCACCCCCAGTTTCGAGTATTGGTGCGCCAAGGTGCGGCCGACTCCAGAAGACAACCAGAAGATGCCCCAATGATCAGTATACTTACGCTCATTCTGACGCGGAAGCTTGAAAGAGCGCCTAGAGCGTCGTCTGAGAAAGGTAAGAATCGGCGCGAGCGCGGGAGCCAGGAATAGCTTCGAAGGGGTAATAAAGGATGTTCTTGAGATGTTCCGTTGCTCAAGAGTTCCTTCAGATGCAAACAATGGCAAGCAGCATGACGACTTTTTCCCACGAACAGCTGTATGACATTGACACGCATCTTGAGCGGCCTTCCGTCAAATCTTCTAGCCCCTTGACCAACTCCGTCCTCTGCGGCACACCGGGAGCCATTTTTTCAAACCCATTCAGCAAACGCCACCGAATTTTTCTAGTACAATCTCGCTGGGTTGGTCATACTAGTACGTATCACTCCACAAACTCATTTTCCCAAGTCTATTCTGGGTAGCCACAGTCCGTGGCCACCGGCGGAGTCCAGAAACCCACTTGCATGATGTTGGCATCACTCGACCACCCGTAAATTACGCCCCACGGCTATACGCGCGGGACCCGTCCCGTCTATGGCGTCCGAGATGCTAAGTTACGCACGGGTCGGGCCGTCCCGTGGGCCAAATACGGGCGTAATTTTTACGCCCGTGGGCGTTTTACGCACGGTTTGATGCCCTACAAATAGCATCTGCCTCATAGCCCGGCTTGTACCGGGAATTCCTGGGGCTCCTTGCTGTATATGGATTATCAAGACTATCGATTCTGCTTACTAATGGCGGCCGCGCGCACCTTCTGACCAAAATATCCTTTTTCGGTAATCCGCAGCTGCCCTGGGCTCTGCTGATTCGACTTGCGTGCTGAGGTATAAAACGACAATTCTATGGCAGACAAAACATCCTCAAAAACTACAGATATGTCAACTTCACCCAGCTTTTCCTTCACCACGACGGCGGAAGAGGTCGCCACCACATTTTCCGACGAAATCAAAGGCAAAAATGGTACGCTTTCAATCATCGTTCTGCCCCCGCACCAACTTCCGCCAGTCTTAATTACTGGCACATCGATTAATGGGCTCGGATTCGAGGCTGCTCGTGTCCTTGCCAAGTACGCGAAACTCGTGGTCATCACAGGCTACAACGAGGAGAGGTTTGTATTTCTTTCTTGGTTCGTGGAAGGAGGCTGAACGCCAATATCTACAGACTCAAGCTCTCAGAGGACGCCATCAAGAAAGACGTCCCGAATGCCAATATACACCGCCTCATCCTGGACTTGACGTCCTTCGCCAGTATTCGCAAGGCTGCTGAGATAGTTAATGCCAACCCGGAGCCACTCCATGTGAGACAACCTTCATCCTCCTGTTCACCTCATGTCAATGATGACCCATCTAGGTATTAATCAACAATGCGGCCGCCGGATTCGCGGAATTCGCGCTCACAGAGGATGGTCTGGAAACCCAGCTTGCTACGGACCATGTTGGGCCATTCCTCTTCACGAAGCTGCTTACCCGCAAGCTCCTTGCGGCCGCGACTCCGACCTACACACCGCGCGTCGTCTTTGTCTCTAGCGAGGCACAGGGAATGGGTACTGGCATCGATTTCGATGCGCTCACGAACCCCGATCCCGAAAAATACGTCAAGTTCAACGCATACGCGCAGGCCAAGTCGGCGAACGTCCTCACCGCCATCGAGCTCTCAAAGCGGTCCAAGGGAAGGATCAACGCCTATAGTCTCCATCCCGGCGGTATGTGACAGCAAATTATCAAACCCTGGACAAGTCAACGTATATTGTTGCTTGCAGGCATCTACACGAACAGTCCATGATGAAAGAGGATTCGGTTCCTATTCTGCAGGCGTTGGGTCTGTGCCCATTAATTCCATCTCTTGATCAATGACTGACAATGCATCAAGGTGTCCTGCTCCCTGACGGAAAACCAAATACCGCACTTGGTCAATGGAAGACAATTCCACAGGGTGCTGCGACGTACGCTGATGATATTTTTTACGCCGTAGCTGGACCTCACACACAATTATTTCCTAGAACTGTTGCTGCTGCCTTTGATCCTCGGCTCAACGGTATGCGAAGATGATAATCTTTGTCCCAGCCATCCCTGAGTTTCTTTTCCTTCATAGACATGCCTGGCGCCTATCTCGAAAATTCTGTGGTGGCGAACGACAAGGTCGCGGCGCATAGTTCAGATCCCGTACGTTGTTGTTTGTATGTGGACTGTCCCCACGGTTAACAATTCACACGAAATAGGCCACCGCCTGAGAAATTGTGGACCGTGACTGAGAAGCTTATCGGGGAGTCGTTTGCGTTTTGATTTGCGTCTCGAACTCATGTGGTCGTAATTGTATAATGAACCCCGAATTCACGTTGCTGCCATTTTTGTGGATGAGTCGACGCTTCTTCCCATTGGTAAAGAGCTAGCAGGACGCCTGAAGTTTGCTGTACTTATTTACAGTCTGACTGCGACCGCGTCAAGCGCGTGGCAATCGCGCTGTGCATGGTGTCGGAATTCAGAGCTAGCAGAGTAGTACGGAATACTGCATTGTCCCAATGTCCGGGCAGCACATGTACTGCGTTGTATACAGTCAGGCGACCATATTTTGAGTTCATCCACCGGGTCCAAAGATAGCTTGAATGGACAGTGCTGAGGGGTTTAACCTGGCGATAAGATTGCATCCTCGGGCGGCTCGAGAAGCTGAATGACCTCTTCCACCCTGTGATATTTCGCTTTGTTGCTACCCGCAGACGAGGCGAACGTCGAATTCTGGCAGAAGGTACTCCTTAGAGCGCAATGGCAGCGGTCCGAATTTTTACTCGGGTTGGATTGATGCTTTCAACACCTTCAACGAGCAAGGACAATGGCTCGGACACCGGTTGAACACGGGATGTCTCTTGTTTTTTTCTTTTTTTTTCATGCGCGTAGTGACACCGATCCACAATATTTTATTAACGTAGGCGGCAGTGACTGAAATAGGCCCCGAGGCGCTTTCCCGAGCAGTTCTGGACAAACTACACAAAGGGGCACGTACACAGCGACCTCGTCCTCGATGGAACGCCGTACTCACAACGTGAAACCATGACAACTCTGCGAGTGTCACTGCTGCCTCCGCTCCAAATGGATCATCATACGGTCCCAACAGGGCCAGGGCGGATTGCCTCGGGAAAAGTATGAGCGCCAAAAATCCATTGCAGCCACTGTCTTGACTGGATGTGAGGAGAGGATTTTTCAACTATTTGCAATCCAGGCTGTCACTTCGACAGGATTTTGAATGGATATCAAGCAACCTCCATTTCCTTTCCAAGATTGGCTTCAATGGAAATTATGGCCGTCGTGGACATAGAGGATTCATGTATTCTGGGTTTCATGTCATTCGCAGGTGAAATGCACAATCAAAACACACATACCAAGATACCGACGCTATAGTACCCTCATGAAGAAATACAACATCGCCAAATCATATGACCGTTGAAGGATGCCAGAAATCACGAAACTCAACCAAATCTTACCGTGACTAGCCAATAAACCCATCACAGTCGCTCCTAGACTCTGCGAGAAAATCCTCACCTTATTACTGTATGCCCATCACGGCCTGCAAACTACCGAGGTACGAGGTTCAACCGTTTGTAGTGTCTGTCTACGAGAGACTAATCACAGCGGTCCTCTCCTCAGCTACAGTATGACCCAGAAGTGCGGAATGTGCACCCACACTCCATCATTGGTTAGGTGTAAGGGCAACCCTAAGCTCAGCGCGGGGCACGGAAACTAGCGGGGGAATCCGAAGAATAAATATAGGTACTAGAATACAGGAGTGGAAATACTACGCACCTAGCAGGGGAATCCGAAGAGAAGAAAGGATGAGGATTCCCACGCTAGGCGAAACCTTATATACTAATTGGTAACTACCCAGTAGCACGTGTCCGGATGTATCTACAATGATCGTGGGCCTGGTCACACAGCACGTGCCAGCGAGAGCTTACAGATGTCTCGGGCGGTTTGGCAGTCAGATAGAAGGGCACAGAAGTATCCGGAGCGCCGGGTGGAAAACCATCCGAAGTATCCGGAGCCGGTCCGGATGGAAAAGCATCCAAAGCGGCCGAAGGAAAACCGCCCAAAGCGGCCAGAGCAGGGGTCCCCTGACATTAGGGATGTTAATTGAGCAGGGCCCGTTCGACTCAGAAGGGAGAGGGAGAGGGATCATGGACAACAGTGTGATAGATCTCAACCTTTATACCCAACAGAAGGACTATGTGGCCGCAATTCAATAAATGTACTGTACCTGCACCGCATTGAGAAATTTGCAAGCATTCTGGAATTTAGACCCACAGGACATGCCTGCCTCCCTCTACAGTCAATTTGGGCAAACCTCGCAGTTCACAGCTGTCAATAATGGGCGGAAATCTCGGGCACAGTGGGAATGCTGCCCATGTATGTAGTTAGTGGGCTCAGCACTTGACCGTGTGGGCTGGCAACCAGATAGTCTCTTGCACTGACTTCCCACTCGCAACCTCATTCTGAAGTCTGTTAGTTACCGCGCCTTGATTACCGTTACCCGCCCTTATTATGTAAGTTTCCATTTTAGGAACTCACGTGTTTGTGTCCTGGACGCGTCGAATTGTGTTCTTGGCGCATTTTTCAAAGGTTTCTGTCTTGGAACAGCATTAATTGTTGTTTTGTACTCTCTATAATCCACCATCATGGAAAAAGAACACCATGAGAGGGTGTCAACACCCAATTGTGCACCTGGAGCTACTTTTGATGCCAACTGACCAGGGCAGCAATCACGGATACTGTTCAGACAGCTCTTGAACCTATTATAGACCTGAGAATGTGTTCCCAAGAAATTTGTTGCGCCTTAACGTCTGAAAACGCGTCCTTCCAAGTCTCGCACAGTTTCAATTAAATCCGAAAAAGGAAAGCTTACATCATAAGGGCGGGGTAACGGTAATCAGGGCGCAGTAACTAACAGACTAGCAACCAGGTTGACAGCTTTTCGCAGTCTGCAGGCGAGAAACCACTTGAAGAGGAGAGGAGCCTTCAGGCAGATAAGCTTGTAAATGGAGATAGGGGACTGGAAACTGAATGCACCGCCAAGGGCAGCAGATTGAGAACGGCTCAGTAAAGGAGAAACTAAATGGAGATACACTACTTATACGGAGATAGAGCAAACATACACATACAAAACCTCGTCGTTTCGTTAAAGAAACAGTAGATTTTTTCAGAACGTATACCTCATTTAGAGCAATTCGTGTCAACATCTTGGACCCCTCCTCCCCTCCCACTCTGGGAAACTCTTCAAGAAAAAATCGGAAAAAATCAAAAATTGATTGCCGGTCCCATAACCAAGTGTAGGACTTTTGAAAGTTGAACCCCCTCAAACCCCCCTTGATTCACAAACAGCTTGCTGTTGTGTACTAGACATCCAAGAATACGATCAAAATGTGACACAATTTGAAATCAAGCTGACATGGAAAAGTCTCGGGCCGCGAGGAGTCGACGAGCAGTGTCTTCAGGACCACTCTGCTCCTGGTGCAACATAGTAAAGTGGCTCAAAAACATACATTCAAATGACTGAGATTGGTTTTCTAATAAGAGAACTCAGCTGTTTGTGCCCTGCCGTTTGCCGGCCTCTTACAATCATGGAAAAGCCAAGTGGCGGTGTCGTCATCACGTTACCTTCTAGCTTAAATTCTGCGACGGCACCGGCGACTTGACAACCGACTCTCTTGTCTTGAATCAACAACATGAGTTCGACGGATGCCCTTGGATTGCCATCCAGCAATTCAAAAACTTTGGTTCCGAAGCTGCCGTTCCTTGGACGGCTCAAATACGCCCTGATTGCTTTCGCGCTGCAAAATTTCCTGGTCAAGCCCTTCGCATTCTTCAAGGGCTGGAAAGATTACCTACTTCCGCCACAAATCCGGGCGGACGTTGTGAAAACCTACGCATCTCGTCCTCGTCTTCCCATACGGTATGATTCACATTCTGTGAGCCGTTCTCAGCTCTCCTCATTTGTCTTCCAGTGTCTTCTTCCCATTGTCCTCCAAACCCAGCTCCAAGCTTCCCGCGCTTTTTGTGATACATGGCGGCGGATTCGTGGTAGGAAGTTCCACCGACAACGAGTCATGGAATAGGAAATTCGCTGACACCAACAACATGATCGTCGTCGCGTTGAACTACGCCAAGGCGCCCGGAACGCCTTTCCCGAAGCCGATCCACGATGTCGAAGCCCTCTTCGTGTCCGCCCTCTCCGATTCCTCCCTTCCTATTGACCCAACGCGCGTCGCCATGGCCGGATGGTCTGCTGGCGGGAATCTCGCTTTGGCTGCGTCCCAGCTCGAGAGCGTGCGCTCGCGCCTCCGCGCCATCGTCCCGCTCTATCCCGTCGTCGATTTCACCGTCGCTCTGGCCACCAAGCTCCGCCTACGCCAGTACAAGCCCGCGCTCGGCGGCTTTCGCGGGCGCCCAACGGAAATGCTCGCCAGCATGGCCAACCTCTTGGAATGGTCCTATATCCCCGCGGGAACCGACTGCCGCAATCCGCTCCTCAGTCCGCTGTTTGCGTCCCGCGATACGCTCCCGAAACACATATTTGTGATCGGCTGCGAGCTGGATATGCTGGGCCACGAGGCGTGGCGCTTCGTGTCTAAGCTTGCGGGGCGGCCTGAGCCGGGGATGGACGACGTGGTGGGGAGAGTGGAGGTCGCGGGTAAGGGCGAGTTCATTTTGGACGACGAGAGGTTCCACTTCGAAGCGACAACAAGCGACGGCGGGAAGTACCGCTGGCTCTTGGTGCCGGATGCCATCCATGGCTTCGACGAATCGCGGATCAGTGACTTGGCTCGCGACGCAGAAATGGGAGAGGATATGGCAATCAAGAAGAACAAGGCCATTGCCATGATTGGCGAGTGGCTGCTTGCTGGTCCGCTCAAAGATTAGGGCTGGCTGTAAGAATCGACCTGCTTTTGTGACTTGTTAATTCACATTGTACCAGTTATATTGTGCAGTACATTTCCCGATGGCTGGTTCCCAAAATTCTCAACACTGTTCCTAGGTCTCGTATTGGCTCCTGCTTCATGGCTCATATTCAATTTACTTTTCTGTCTTGACTGAAATTACATTAAATCACACGGATCCTTCGATGTTCGATGCTAGAACGAAGGCTGGAAGAATTACTGAAGTTTTTTCATCTCTGAAACCAATATATCAGTGCTGTTTGTTGATGATGACCGTTGGCACTCTTTTACCAAATCCTTCTCGAGATGTCCAAGTCGAAGGTGGAGTGGTTCCCGCGGAAGCGGAATAAACACCGCACCGCCGGCCCGACAACTCGATTGTGCGGCGTCACGCAATCGTCAGCTCAAGACGGTGCTCTAATCCCCCATGTCTGGCACACAACACCGACTCGTCACCGTGAACACGGAGTCCGGAGGGCGCCAAGCGTCTCATCGGGCGTGTGGTCGAATATGTCAAGGACCGCTACACCACTATGCATGTCGCGAACGCCACAAACGATTCCTCGGTCGGCTGGTTCATGGAATGCGATTGGATAAGAAATCGAAGATGTGAAAGAAACTGTAGAGCGCGAGAAGCTGGACGTTCTCGTAAGCCACCGCCTTCCCAATACTCGTAAGTCAATTGCTGACTTTCTTGCTGCAGTTCACGGCTGCGCTGTGGACCCCGGAGCAGGTAAAGGTGTTTATTCCACCCATGAATAATTTATTATTTTCAGGTCAGTGCCGCGAGCGGTACTGTCGTTGAATTTACGGCGTTGGTAATTCGCCTTTTCGGTTCCATTCTCGCAGAACATTGGCAGGGCCACCACATTTGTCTGCTCTACCTCTTAGGTGCTCTCTGAAGGCCATCTTGCTGTCCGAGATGCAGGATCCGGGATTTCTACTGGGCCTTTGGCCTTCCCTGCTCTTACAGGATCTTCCCCGAGCGTTCCCATTTCATTCGGTCTTGGTACAGCTCGAGCGCGCGTTGCAAGATGCCAAACAGCTCGCATTGGCAGTTTCATCTAACACCAATATGTCAGCCCATTAGCAGGCCTTGGTTTAACCGGCCGATGAGCGACTTTTCTGTCTGAGACGATATAGAGAGGGACTTCACCCGACTCTCTACATCTGCCCCAATGAGGAGGTTCGCCATCTTGATTCTCTTTTTCTCTCAGCACGTAATAATATCTTCTCAGTGTTGCAGTATTACCCCGAAGAATTCCACGAAGCGGTGTTCGGTGTATCAATTGGTATATTACTGTTCAGACACTTGCCAGGTCCTCGATTGGCGGTCTGGCGGTCATCACGCCGATTGTAGGCCTCTTTCTATCCATCGCCTTCGTACGTATCCATTCATTTGCCTGCGACGGCCTACCAGTCTACTAATTCTTCTTGAAAAATCAGGCGAGTCGGAGAGTCTTTCTGCACGCCATCGTTCCCTCATCTGTTCCTTGGTTCAGTCCGAGTTCAAGAAAAACGAGATAAATATCTACCTCGGCCTTATCAAGTGGATGCGCCAGTACCCCAACGATTCCATATACCTCCGGATCGACTGTCACGACGGGCCAACCTTCACGAATTTGGTGTTGATCTCATCTCTGTTGAATCCCCCCGTTCCAAGTTCCTCTATCAATTAGCCCTCGCCGCGAAAAGCCTCGACTTCGTGCTACTGGCCGTGATACTGGTGGCACAGATAATTGTGGCTACCCCGCGCATTATCACCATCCGGTTCAGGACTTCTACTGTCTACGACACGCTCCAGTTGATGGCTGAAGAGATGCCCGATGGGGCTAAACTCACGCAGGGAAGATCTTTGCTCTTCGGGTTGCGGGACGAGCCCGTGCCTGTTTCCTCGTTCTCGTCTGCATGAAGGTTGTACTATATGTATATCATAACAGGAACCTGGAATATGAGGTCGCTAACATACTTCCCGGGGCGTTATCAGTCTGGGTATGACCTCAAAGCTTGCCGTTTGACATCTTCAGTTTCTACCCCGAGTTTTCCCAGAGCGTTTTTCTCTCTGGTCCTATTTGATTCTTCCCGCGAATGTTGCAACAAGTTCAAAAACGCGATGTAGTTGGCGGCAATTACCGGAGGTGATGGTTGATGGCAGATCAAATGTCCTCCTTCTTCCGAAGCAACCACCTTGCTTCGAACCGTCCTTGAATTTTTCTCAAATGTACTTTTGCGGAGCGACCATGAAATCTGGGATCAACAGTCATCTCTCTTCCGAAACGTACTACTGATTTCCCTTGTCGAATTGCGCCGGGTGCGATCCATGAGCATCATGTCGGGAGCGTATGTAGCGAGTGCCAAGGACATTCCAGAAGCACGGCTCAGCTGGGAGTGTCACCCTACATTTGAATTGGGGGCTCTGGGCGCATTGTTGGTATGCAATCATGCGTGGGAGCAATCGCACCAGGCCAGTGCTATTATGGATAAGAATCGGGATAATATTATAGCCCAGCGTGGTCTCATTTCTGGAACGTGCCAGGTTGTAGTCTACAATACACCTATTATCGCTGAAGCCGTCGCTGTTGACTAATTACTTTATGCTTCAGTCACAGATGAGTCTCGGGGAGACAGGAATGTAGGCGTCACGGTTCTCCACATCTCGGCGCATATTTGGCCAATAGTATAATAGGCGTCGCATAACGACTTGTATACACAACAATTATTCAGAGGCGATGACAGACCCTTTGCCATGTCGCGCAAGATAGGGCAATCGTGTATGCAAGAAAGTGTGTGATTTTGACAAGACATGGGAGAACTGTTGCTCTCGTTTTGAATCAGAATCTGATGGGCCGTGAGGTGAGCACTACTCCAGCTAGGTTCTACCTACCATGCAGATTCGAGTGTCTTTCCAACTGAAAACTTCAGGTTGGCATTGACGCTGGACTATGCCAACCCAAGATTCTGGCCAGTCAGTATCTTCACTGGCAAATCGAAGACTCATCTGACCTGTCGACGTTGGCGAGGTGATGGCTTTCCGGCAGCATAACGTACGCTGGCTTCTATTCCAGACGTTCCGGCTACGCAATGCCTCGGCCCCAGTTCTCTCAGGCTGCTACCGATACCTCGTGCCTCTTCTGTTCTCTAACCCACCCAGCCTCGACGTCTCGCGATGGCCTCTCCACCCACACCACAAGCTCTGTAAGCTCTTGGGTTGTCCGTTTTGACTGAATCAACTGTTTCTTATTCGTTGTAGGTTAGGACCGTACTACTTCGGTGTTATGCTGAATACTCTTCTATACGGTGTAAGTTATCTCCTCGCCCTACACTCGTTTCTCACTTACTCTCAATCCAGATTCTCGTGATGCAGGTTAATTTCGTCTTTGAGATCTATCTGGCCTTTGCCTAATAATAGCGTGCTCGAATTAGACGGTCAGCTACTACCAAGAATTCAAGAAGTTGGTTGGGAATCTACATGGTGACGCCACTTCTAACGTTCTGAACCAGGGACAAGCTTTGGCTCCGCTTCTTTGTACGTCAACGTTATTCCTCCTGCTCTCGCTCTGCTCATTCGTGCAGGTCCTTTATCTGTTTGTGGTCGAGAGTTTAAATACAGGGATGTGTGCCGCCATGATCTACGAGCCACTTGTAGGCCAGTTTGGTGAGTTATTCATACTTCGATTGAATATATCCTAACCGGTCACAGGAACCGATTCGCCAACATTCCTCTTCCCATCCCGTGCGTCACCCTTCGTGTGTCTATACTTGGCTTCAATTTAACTCTGAATCATCCTTAGTGCTTCCGTCTCGTAAGTCACCCAGCAAAGAGTCGCCCAGAATCCTGACACATATCGAATTAAAGAACCATTTCTGGAGGCGAGACAGCATATTCTATATGTAAGCACGGGCCATGAACTCACACGTTGCCGCAGGTAGCCATTTCGGTTCCTGTTCAGTTCTTCTATGCCTGGCGGATTTCCGTTCTCATGCGAAATTATTTCGTCCCTGCGCTCATTGGCATGTCGTCTTTGGCCTCTATGGGCGAGTTTCCCCCGCTTTATTCCACTACACAATGTCTCAACCAATCCAGTGGGGGCAATATGGACCGCACTCATCGTCCACCAAGTGAAGAACTATGCAAATAAATCCAAGGTCGACACGACGGCTCTCATTTGGTCTTGCTGTGCTTCTGGTGTGTCCCGTGCGTTCGAATTGCCTCGGAGGCTTATGCTTCGACGATTGTTGCAGCTGCGGATTTGATAATAACCGTATCTCTGTTTTGGAGCTTGGTGCGTACGATATGCCGCGAATTTCCTGGTCTAATGTCCAACAGACACGGAGAAAAACCGGCGTCAAACGCACAGACGACACAATCGACTCCATTGCCAGACGTAAATCTGCCCCTGTTATCGTTGCTTTTACCCTCATTTCGAGCTTTCAGACGCGATCCAGACCGGGCTTTTAACTGTGACTTTTTCTCTCATCGATGTTACCCTCTTCGTGGTCCTTCCAAACAGCACATTGTCGGTGTTTGAGAATACGCACTCTCGATTTCCGCTCACCAAAAGGAACACGCAGATCGTTTTTCTTCGACTTTGCCCTTCCGAAACTCTATAGCAATGCTCTCGTCTCTACTCTGAATGCACGGAGCGGCGGGCAAGGCGGAGGAATAATCGAATTGGACGCGCCTACCGAGAGTGCTCGGTTCACCGGGGTGCGCATCTTTCCTTCCTGGAGCACACTCGCAGAACACTGATTTCTTACAAAAAGTCCATGTCGCACACTCGGCGACGGACAACTGCGTTTGAGTCGGTCACCTTTGCCAAATCATCTGCGAGTCTTTCCTCTTTTCCTTGTGCGGCGTTTAATTGTAACTGATGGCCTCTGACAGCACACTGTGGGCCTCGACAGCAATGATATACTTGCTCTGGGCGGAGAGGATGGCTCCCACCCGGATCCGAAATAACTATCTCACTCGGCTTTAACGGGTGTGTACTAGTATGGTATTACGGGCAGGCCATTTCCCCAACTGTTGCTTGCGGCGACGAAGGCGGTGAATCGAATGCTCGCCCCCTGCGTCGGAATGACCGGGTCACGGTAGTTCTCTGCACAATCCGTCAGCCTGCGCTATGGCTTATGTAAAACTAAACACCGCCCATCGTTAACGCACCCATTAAGGGTGGTGCTGTACACCTCCCCGCCGCCCCAAGATATTGCGGAATTCAACAGCTGTTCGTTCTTCTCGTGCTTCTTCTGCTCCTTCACCGCGTCGAGATTGAACGGCGCTCTCACCGGCGATTGCAACCCTTCAGCTGCGCAACTTTGACGTGAACGCGGTTAATCACGCCCGAAATCAATCGAAATATCCATTGACCTTGCTGTCGGCTATCTCCCTCCAACCGATCATATTCAACTCATCCGATGATCCCACCCACGCGCTCGGGAGTCGACTCATGATGGCGGGCCACAGAAGCGCCGGCGTTCAGTACATCTTGAATATAATTAAATGAGATCTGGTCTACGGATCCCTCATGTTGACGGAAGCAAAACAGACGCCCAGCGGTACTCAGTGAACGGCGCTAGGTTCAAACCCGGGTCGCGCCTGGTCGCGCGCGCAGAGCTATAACGAGATCTTAATTTGAGGGAAAGCCTGAGACCGTGAGACGTGAAACAGAAGTCTGTGAGAGTTGACGCCTGTCAAGCGCGCAAAGGCGGCTTTCCAAAAGAGGCAAGCGAAGCAGTAAGTACAGTCAGAGTGCCGAAGAATCTCGAGGCACACACAGAAAATGCCAATCATCATCATCGTATTCATCCACATTAATTACCAATTACCAAAAAAATTACTAGCTACTTATGTCGCGGTCCCAGCCCATCAAGAGGGGATCCGTTTATTTGGAGGGGGTGAACGGGAGGTTGTCGAGCTGAGCAGCGAACGCGGCAGCGGCCTGGACCGACTGCGCCTTCAGGTCACCCTGGACGACACCGCCGATGCAGTTCTTGAACCCGAGGAGCGTCGCGACGTCGCAGTTGGGGGCAGCGTTGCCCTTACCGCATCCACCGGAGCCGTTGGTCTGGGCAACGTCGGGGCCAGCGCACTTGCCCGAGGAGAAGCCGCAGCAGCCCTGCTGGCACTCTGAGTCGGCCGTGCAGGCGGTGAAGACGGTCTTTTTGCCCGCAGAGAGGGCAGCGAGCTGCGCGACGGACTGGGGCGCAGCGGCCGCGGGGGCAGCGGCGGCAGGGGCGGCGGCGGCGGGGGCAGCAGCACCGCCAGCAGACGGGGTGAAGGGGAGGTTGTCAAGCTGGGCAGCGAACGCGGCGGCGGCCTGGACCGACTGGTCGTTCAGGTTGCCCTGGACGACACCGCCAATGCAGTTCTTGAACCCGAGCAGGGTCGCGACGTCACAGTTGGGGGCAGCATTGCCCTTACCGCATCCACCAGAGCCGTTGGTCTGGGCGACGTCGGGGCCGGCGCACTTGCCCGAGGAGAAGCCACAGCAACCCTGCTGGCACTCGGAGTCGGCCGCGCAGGCGGTGAAGACGGTCTTCTTGCCCGCAGAGAGGGCCGCGAGCTGCGCGACGGACTGGGGCGCTGCGGCGGCAGGGGCGGCGGCAGCGGGTGCAGCAGCGGCAGGGGCAGCAGCGGCAGGGGTGAAG
Source organism: Mycena olivaceomarginata (assembly GCA_029378375.1). Lineage (NCBI taxonomy): Eukaryota > Fungi > Basidiomycota > Agaricomycetes > Agaricales > Mycenaceae > Mycena > Mycena olivaceomarginata. Next base: position 59,586 of record JARKIC010001149.1, on the reverse strand, counting down.
GGGAGGTTGTCGAGCTTGGCGACGAAGGCGGCGGCGGTCTGGATGGCGGGGTCCGCGAGGTTGCCGTTCACGGCACCAGCAATGCAGTCGCTGAGGCCGAGGGCTTTGGCGACGTTGCAGTTAGGGGCGGCGGTCTTGAAGCCGCATCCACCGGAGCCGTTGGTCTGGGCGACGGCAGGGCCAGCGCACTTGCCAGTGGAGAAGCCACAGCAGCCCTGCTGGCAGTCAGAGTCTTGGGTACAAGGTCCCGTGACGAACTGGTTGCCGCGGCGCTGAGCAGCGAAACGCGAGGGGAGCTCGTGAGCCTGGACGGCGACAATGACTAGATGGGCTGGTTACAACAGGACGGCAAGAGATGAACAATAATGCTCACGAAGGGAAGAGAGGGCGACAAAGGTAGCGGAGAATTTCATGATGTAAAGAGTGGGTAGTTGGTGTTGTGAAAGATGAAAAAGGACAACGCAGTTGTCTGAAGTTGGCAGAAGATGATGAAAGGTGGAGAGGCAAGAAGTAAAGCTGTGATGTACGAAATACACAGTCCCGTCACATCAGTAACACGACGTCGGATGAGGAGCCCGAAGGCGCAGGTGAGCCGAAGCGAGCGTACGCGATCGAGATCGAGCCATCCCCGATCTAGCGAACCGCCAACCGCAGGGAGAGAGGAAGGAAAATATAGGGAGAAGGAAGAAAAATAAACCAAGCCAAGTACTCGAGCACCAGAAAAGAAAAATAAAGAAAGCAAAGCCAACTACGTAGCTCGAAAAGCCAAGTAGCGCAAGGTTTGAATGAAACAATAAATCTGAAAAACAGACCGCCGCCCAAACAGACCGCCGCCCCAGCCAGCCACCAGCGGTAGCGGCAAGATGACAAAAAAAATGTCAACAGACAAGAAAACACCAGAGAAAATGTAAATGTGCTGGCACGACAGAACATGACGAGGGAACCTGATAGAATGACACTCACCACCAGAGAACAAACACCACCGGAATCACTACATGACCAGCTCGGATGCCTGGAGGCATCTCTCAAGAATTATTCAGTTTTGAGGAAGAGATAGGTGGACCAGGGGATGTGGTGGTGACAATGGAGGTAGTACCTTGAAGAAGAGATTTATATCGAAGTCAGAGACCGTTTTTAACCGAGGAATATATCGGGTTGGTCAATATATCGGGTTGCGTGACTGGTAGCCGAGGGCGGTGACACTAGGGCCACTTGTCTGCCGTATCACGGAGGTGGACTGTCCTGTGGCAGGACAGGACTGTGGTCTTGCGCCCGCTGATGCCTTTGATGGTCAGCTAAAATTTCGCCGCAACGCTCGCGGGCCTGAAAATTCACAGTCCAGGCGAAATCAGCCACAGTCCAGGCGAAATCAGCCACAGTCCCGTCCCGGAGATTTCTGTACTCACCAAACAGGATATATTTTTGGCCCTTTGCGACCTGCAGCTTGATTTCGGAGCAAGGCGTCACTTCAAAAATTGCATTTTCACGCGTTGTAACGTGTTTTTTGCGTGTTTTCTTGAATGAATGTGGTTAGGCTTGTGATAATGTGGAAAGGCGTTGGTAATTTTCCCGACTGAATGGTGAGATTGCGACGCGCCGGGAATTGGCCACGGTACACGTGACCGCAAGAGACGCGTCGTTTGGCCATCAAACTCCAAACAATCACCCACTGCTTGCTCTTCTGCGTCGCGTTTACTTACCCGATCCACGGGAAAGTCACAAGAGTGTAGGTCTGTGACTGTACGCGCCAAAAATCCACGGATTCCGTGCCCCAGATCGTTGTCTCTGTTTCTTCTTCACAGTCCAATATCTCCCCCAAGTCCTTCAATGTGCACAATATTGGAACGGCTACGATTACATTCTCAACGGTGCATGGTTTATTACACATCTCTTTGCATGCACTTCCCCTCGCACTCTACAGCATCTGTCGCAGGCGAAGCTACCCTATTTTATTGCCTTCAGACCACACCTTCCCGGCCATGACTGAATGTGAGTACGACTCACTCAGTTCTTCGTATTTCTCCATGAACTCACCTATGCCCTGCTGCCCTGGGATCACCTCTTGCCACCTGTGTCCAAGTTTAGGTTTTCTGTCCCCGAATACATCGCCGTCGCGGTTCCCGATGCGGAGGTGGAGCCTGAAGGTTGTCTGTCAGAAAAATCAGTAAATCCCACTCAATTCTTCGTCTTTTGTGATGGACTCACCTATGCCCCGCAGCTCTGACATTCCCTCTTGCGGCCCGGGGCATCGGCTCTGGCGCTCTGTCCCCCGATACGTCGTCGCCGTCCTGAAGATGCTAAGGTAGTCTTTAAATGGTGTGTCTCATAAATGTGAGTGCTGCTCATTCAATTCTTTGTATTTTGCCATAAACTCACCACTGCATCGCACCCTTAGGATTCCATCTCACCGCCCGTGCTCCTCGGTCTGAGCGCTCCATCCGCCGATGTGTGTGTTGCCTGCCGTCGCCGTGTCCAAAATGCGCCCTGGTAAATACATACCACCCGCAAATTTTGGTATATCAAGGTCAGTTGTTGACCGATTCTCTTGATATAACCTACCTGGCCAATGTCTAAGCTATTCCCCAGATGCCGGTAGTGTGTCCCGAGTCACTACATCCCAAAGGTGTTGCCGCCGTCGCCGTCAATGCTGACACCCGACCACGCCATGTCCCCCACCAAATCCAGAGTAAGAATGTCAGTTCTGACCCAATACTCTTCAAATAGCTTACCCAGAGAAGCCCCAGCTTGCTCCCTGACTTTCCGTTGCCCCAGCTTTGCTTCCACACCCAGAATACGCGCTCGGCGTCGCCAGCGATAGCGGAACCGTCCTCAAATATATGATATCGGAATATTATTAATACGAAGGTCGGTTTTAGCTCAATGATTTAATAACTCATGCAATGTCCGTTTCAGATTTTCTCACCGCTGCGCAAAGTATACATTGTGCACCAGTGACGCCGAGCACCTACTTGCCAAGTTCTCGAGCTGCAGTTGGGCCACAAGTGCGAATGCGCACTCTGTGTCTCTCTTGCTGTTAGTGTGCTTGCTTGCAGTCTTCGCCGTCTCTGCTGTTGTCACCCACCAAAGTCTGCACAATGCACATCGCTCCCTCGATTTTTCTGGCTCCATTTAGGTGTTGTGCTTGCCGTCTTTCAAATCCTGCAACACTGACTTTGTACATTGCAAGCGAGCAGCTATTGAGCGCAGTGAGTGGGGGCTGGTTCTCGAGTTCTGTCCCTCTCCATGGTCTCATTATTCGTTTTACGACTACAGCAAGTCCAAAATAGGCAATAGGCTGTGATCGGATTCGAAAGGGGCTTTCGAGACTCTCCTACCGTGAGCTACCATGGGCATTAAAGGACTCTGGAAGGTGAGCCTCGTTGGTCAAAGCCATCCAAGATCCTTAATATTCCACAGATATTGGCTGACGCCGCTGAAACCCGCAATCTCCTGCAATACACTGTCCAAGAAAGTTTCAAGAACAGTGGTACTGAATGTCGCCCTATAATCATGGGCATTGATGCAAGGTATCTGATCCTGTGTCCTTGGTTTGTTTTTTACTGACTATTTCAGTATCTGGATGTATCAGGCTTCCAATGCCATTATATTTAGCAATGCGCAACCGGGTCCCAACCCGCAGCTGCGGCTCCTTTTTTATAGGACAGCTGCGCTACTGGCCCTCCCTATCCGTGCTGTCTTCGTATTTGATGGGCCGCACCGTCCGGAATTCAAACGCGGCACCCGTGTCCTGACCCACGGGCACTGGCTTACATCGGCTTTTCGTGAGCTTATTCGTGAGTTTGGCTATCATTCGCATACGGCAAGCAAATCCTATTTTTATATATGGGACCACCGCACTGACTTGAACGTGTGCAGGCCCCTGCTGAAGCGGATGCTGAACTTGGGCGCCTTGCATCCGAGGGCATTATAGACGTAGTGCAAACGACGGATAGTGATATCTTGCTATTCGGGGCGCCTACTGTCTTCCTGATGTACGTGAATTTCCTTTTTTTCCTTCAGATTGACTCGTCTAACGTTACTAGTCCCAAGAAGAAAGACGACCACCATAATGTTACCGTTTACACTGCAGAGAACATTTTCGTTACACCGACAGTGTCGCTTACCAGAGGAGGGCTTCTACTGATTGCGCTACTCTCCGGTGGCGACTATGACGAGGTACGATTCCGTTTTAAAAATTTTCCCCTTCTTTGATGCGGGGTAGCAGGGTTTATCGGGATGTGGCATTGTTACGGCTCATGCCGTGGCGCGCGGCAATTTAGGCGACGACTTGCTGCATGAAGCCCTGAAAAGCTGTACACCGACCACCCAGTTCCTTCGATTTTTGAATTCCTGGCGCCACGCTTTGGCTCTCGAATTTTCTACCAATCCTCATGGTCTGCTGAGTCGCAAACACGGGGCTATTGCAGCAACGATTGCAGGGACGCCTTCATTCCCAAATATTGATGTGATCTTCGCATACGTGCATCCGATCACGTCGTGGTCCACCGATACGCGACCCGATTATCATTCCTGGGGCAGCTTGGCCAGCCCGAACGTCTCCGGCATTGCAAAACTGTGCCAGGGTCAGCTAGGATGGGACGCCGCTACGATTTCAGCTAGCTTCGGTAACAATCTATATCTTGGTATCGCTATGCAGTCTTTCTTGAAGGTCAGATCACCACTTTTCCCTGTCGCTAAAAATCTGAAACAATCATACCAGCCCTACGATTTGCATGCCGCTCTGGAGGCGCACGTAAATTCTGGCTTTCTCTTAGAGACTAATTTTCCTCGCTCTTCAGTTCTTCGCATCGTGAAAGAGAAGACACTCCACAATCTTCTTGTTTATGGAGTCGAAATATCAACAGGTGCACTCAGCCTGCAGGTCAAATCTGGCCTGAAGGACGCTTCGGCATTTCCCACGCCGACCCTTCGTGTTCTGTGGATCCCTGCCCGGATTGTTAATTACGCACTTCCAGATCTGCTATCCAGGTCAAAGACTGCAGTGAAGTCCTCGAAACCGAAGTCCAAGAATCCACGCAAGCCTTACGGACGGCCGGAAACCAGGCTGCACTCAGATGCAGGTCCGTCTCGGAACGGTGGTGCGGCATTTTCTCTCCTTATGCTCCAATTCTCTGACCGTCTCACAGGAGCTGCCCGATTTGACGTTATAGATCTTACCTCGCCAGAGCAGGAAGATCTTCCTAGCCGCCGTTTCTGATGCATGGTAAAATTTTCTTTCAGTGATTGAGTGCTCCATTATCTTATTTGCTTCCCGTTTTTCAGGCCTGCCTGGCAGGGTTTGCGCCGGATATTTGAAACATTGTAGTTATGTAGAGACATTTAGGAGCTGAATAAACTCCTTTTCCTTCCCTTTACGATGTCTCTCGATGTTCCTCCAAAGCTCGCCGCACTATTCCAGGCCATTCACAACCCAGAACAGCCTGATAGACCCTTCACGGACGAAATTACCGATGACCTTGAGGCTGAGGGCGAAACTCTGGTGGACGACATTGAGCCCATGGCAGATGTCTTTGACGTCTCGAAGCTGAAAGAGTTCTTGCTGGACGCATCTAAAGGAGTCACGAATGAGACGGAAAAAGAATACAAGAGGTTTATCACGTTTAAAGAAATAAATATGGATTGGCTAACAACGTCCACTCAGATTAATGCGCCGTTGCCAAGAATTCTTGAAGAGCAAGAGTTTAATCAAAGCTGACGATGAATTCTTTACCACCAAACCAGGCCCGCTTGTACCATTGCATATCTGTGCCTGGATTATGGACGAGTGAGTGGGCTAACCTACTCTCATTTCATCTGCTGACTTGAGCAAGATGCGATGAGCGTAACTTCGATGGCACCATAAAGCCATCTACGCAGGTGCGGGACAGTTATAACCATGCGCAGAAGATGAGGGCAGCGATGACCTACGCTTTTGGACGTTTGTTGGGTCTCGGGTCGCTGCCATGGCACCAGAGCGAATCTACAGGGAAAATGGTTGGTAATCCTTCGGTGTCAGAAACGGTAGCAACGTACATGACCAGTTTGCGTCGTCGAAAAGTACGGAACATCTTTTTTGGTTGTCCTCCCTGGCTAAATTAAATGGATAGGTTCGTGCGGGAGAAACAGCTACGAGCGCTCGCGCTATAACTGAGGTATCTGGTTCGACATCCCATTTATAGATCCATTAACCAGTCATATTCGTAGGAAACATTGGGGAAATTATACGAGTTCAATAATCAGCCGGCGTTCGCAGAGATCAAAGAATATGCGGCAGGCTCTCGCAGTCAACCCAAGAGTCCGCACGACTGGGGTGGAGCTCGGGCGCGCAGGCTACTTACCTTGGCCTATGTGCTTTCATTTCTGTGCCTGCTCAGATTCGACGAAGTTCTGAAAATCCAAATTCACGACATTGAATGGATCTCCCGAACATGCATCAAGCTCACCTTACCTTTTCGAAAGACAAACCAGTTCGGTGGTATGTTCTTGTTCCTACTAATCTAATTTTTTTGACGCCACTCAAAAAAATCGGACAGGCATCAAGCCTTTCTACCTGCATTTGTTTCCGGAACATTTGGCTCATATTTGTCCTATCCGCGCCCTTGCACAGTGGTTGTGCGTCTCTGAGATTACGGAGGGCTATCTATTTCGCAAAATGTCTTCCGGGGATCGTGTTTCTACGGATAAAAATTCTCATATGGTGCGCTCACATTCAAGAGGATCGAGTTTTTGACTTACAACAGTTTATTATTAGACTAGCGAGTTTTTCCTCGAGATGTTCCGAAACAATTTGCTGGACATCGGCATTGACCCCTACCCATACGGTACTCACTCGTTTCGACGGGGTGGGTGCCAGTGGTTGTACACCTCTTGCCGATGGGGATTGGTTCGTATTTGCGATTGGGGCGGCTGGAGCACGGAATTCACCAATCTTACTATCGTGAAATATCTGATCTCTTACGTGGATGAGCCTTCTGAACGGCGGGAGGATTACATGAATCCAAACCGGCCGCCGACTCGGAAATGCTATACCTGTGGTCGAACATGTTATTGTGTCTAAATTTATTTATTCAAATGTCTTACTCAAGACACGAAACGGAAAGGCGTACGTGGGTCTCGTACCACTGGCGGAAGGGGGGTAGCGTCGATTTGGATGATGGCACTCTTGACCAAAGTGTTCGTCTGGATGAGCTCGTTGTTGGAAGCATTGTAAACCTAGACCGACGAATAAAGATCCGTTTGAACACGAAAGTCGAAAGCAAACTGACAACACCGATGATCCTGGTCTTCCGCATAACATGCTCGGAGCCCCAGGCAAAAGTAATCGGTGCACACCATGAATAGAGCAGAGTTGTAAATTATTTGAATCAAACAAAGAACTGTACGGACGTAGTAAACTAATATTCATTCTCTTCGTCATCTACATCGTCCGCCGTAAGACCCGTCAACTTCCGATAATGAGCAGCAATCATCGCCGGCTTTTTCATCACAATACGCTCCGAGCCTTTCCGGTATGTCAGTTGATCGGGAGTAAGCTCAACGAGGGCCAAAGCAGCGAGCTTTTCATCTTCGGCTTCGCGTTCCAACTTGAGCGTCCTGAGAAGCGGTGTGTATTTCGGGCGCTGAAGATTACCATCCTTGTCGGGGACGGAGTATTGGGCTCGAAAATCGTCGAGGGTGGTGCGCGACATGGCTTGGACCAAAATCTAACCGAAACGAAGGTCAGTGGAGGTGCATTGAATAGCTGAATACCCACCTTCCATTGAAACCATACTTTCTTGACGCCATGCCATTGAGTTCCCTTCCAATACTTGTATACTGATGGGTAGTTAACAAGTGGAATGGGAACGTTCTTGATCATGAGTGGCGACGTCCCAGTCCATTGCGGAAACTTATCGTTCCACACACCCAATAGATCCTCGAAATTCTTGGCGTAACTGACCGCAGGAGGATCTGGGATGTCACATTCCCTGAAGGTCACAGACTTGCCTCCCGCAAGCAGCAGCGTACGGGTGGAAGCTGTATTGTTGCCGTCCGCGTCTGGACTCGCACTAACCATCAGCGAATCGACGGCTGCGGGTACGAAACCATCAGAGGGGGCGGTTGAGGGTGGCGGAACAGGACAGGATATGGATGGAATAACGACACCAGTATCGGGGACGGCGGCAGCCTCTGACCGAGTACCTAGCAGGACGGACTGCGGCTGCATAGCCAAATTGCCATTGTCGGTTACCGCAGTGCTTTCAGGTTCCTGCATCACTTATTGTAATTCACTCCGAGGCGTACTAGGAAAGGAAAACCGCACCGGGACTGTAGCCAGAGTCGCAGCGTTGATCCCAGGTGCTGAAGATGCTGTGGCATGCACAGGTGAATTATTGTACATGGATGCGCCGGTTCCTGAGTGCCCGGCATTTGGTCGGTACGGATATGTTGTCACAATATACCGAGCCTAAAGGTAAAATTGTTAACACGTACAGAGAAAGAAATATAACATACCCAAGGCATTATCGCCTCCTTGTCCTTCGCCGTTCGCAAATCCTTTGAGCGCTCTGTGACGGGGGCGTTTGCGACACGGACACCATCGGCTCCTTGGAATAAATTCTCGCGACGTATGGCTGAGGTCTTCGGCTTAGTCTTCCTGTCTTCGTTGGATTTCCGAGGACCCTTGTGCGTGTTCGTGGAACCCGGAATTAAGCTGTCGTCAATAGCAGTCAGTTAAGCTATGGGGGCAAAGTATATTACACACCTGTCCCAGCGCGACCTGTCACTGCTAAAGGCCTCCAACCGAGCGGTAAGTGTTGCCATGTTGCCGCTATATGCGAGGCCGAATGTCTTGCAGTGGTCCGAAAGCTCAGTTTTCTTGAGTTGCTTCCTGTACGAATAATTCAGAATGATAACTTAGAGATGAATGCAACGCACAGTCGAATGTGCTGCGTTGCAAACCCAGTTGGTCCGAATTGACCGGGAAAGGGAAGTGCAGGGTCGGCGTCGTCCGAAACGTCCTTCGGCATCGAATTTGGGTTGCGGTGTCGAGATCCAAAGCAAAACCAGTGTGCCCAGACCAACAAGTTGCAGACGAGAAAGAGAGCGAGAGGGACGACGACGAGGCCGGCAGGGTTGAAGTGAAACAGTACGGGGGCATCGCCGGCACCGACGCCGCCCTCGATCGCGTCGAACGTGCGGAAAGCGAGCCTGTATGAAATGGAGCTGCAGTGCGAATCAGTTTGGTTACGACACGGGCCGATCAAACCGAAAAAATCCCAGTCCTAAGCGAAGGGACAGTCCCACGCGATCGGCGGAACATCCCGGGTGACGGGACTGTGAATCTCCAGGAAGAAGAGAAAAAGGATCGACCTACCGATACCTAGACTGCATTTAGCTTTTATACCTGCGCGGGCGCATCTCCCATCAGATACATGAAACACGATTGATTGACAGATTCCTTTGACCACGAGAACAATGCATCAATTGTTGCGCCCTGAGAACGGATCATGTGTGTCGCGGAAGGGATTCCGCTTGAACGAAGGCGCAATGCTTTTTACTGTCCCTTTCAAAAGAACGTTTGCGGCTCTTTGACGATATGTTGAGCGCAGATATATAAAGCGGGAAGCAGAACACTGACCAAGTCGGTTGAACGACATATCCGCATGTGTTCCTATCCATGCGGATCGAGCTATTTCATTTCCAACCACGCTGGTTTCCGCCTGATCAACCGTCGGATCCTCACAAACTGGTGTCGCATTCTTCATGCGCGGGGAAATCGGGAACACAGCCTAGTTCGTTGACATGCTTTGCTGGGATACTTACCCTCCGCGTAGGCTGGGCTTTACGAGTACAGCTTAGTACGAGTCGCCTCGGAGTTTTAAAATTATGATGGCATATCCTACGCACCTTCCAAAGCTCCCAATGAGGCCGTTCTTTTGGCAAAAACGAATTTCGATCCATAAGAGGCGCTCAGATTTTTTTCGTGGATTTTATCGCAGGTAATGAAGGAGCTCTGGGTATTTCTTTTCGAGGTTTTTGGGCGATAATTGATGGAGCGATCGTTTAGCGGTTGCCAACGCGTTTCAATTTCAAACTCCGAGGCGACTCGTGTTCGCCTGTACTCGTTAACTCCAGCCTCTCTAGTATACGTGATCTGAACGACTGTCTTCAGATTTCACGCCCGGTAGACTAGAGAGGCTGAAACGAGCCTACCCTCCGCGACGCCTCGACCGGCGACTGCGGTCTGTGCAATATCGCGCACATGCGCTACCAAACATTCCATACAACACGGAAAAGCTGCCAGAAACGCCGCGCGCGTCGTCCAGGGAACCGGATCTGCAAAATATCGAAAGTTTCGTTTCGGAAAATATGGACGCAAATGGACGCACAGCTTATCGCCAAGCCGAACCTAAGCCGCACCTCGCAATTCAATCTTCCGCATCTAGTGTTCATCTACACTGCAGACTCTGTATGATTAGTATACGTACTGGCGGCGATATGGGCCCGCATGGATCCGCATCTTCGCGGGTCAGCGACAATACTTCCTTTACCTCTTTACACCCGCACATCACGATGATCTACGCGCCTAAGCGTATCCGCAGATTGGCCGAACGGCTGGCGAACGGGGTGAACCATGTGGATTCTGGTAAACACCGCTCGATTGTGAAGGCGGCCGAACGGATTTCGGTGGAACCGCTGCCAGGACATGCCGGCGCCCAGCCTGCGCTTGCCTACACTGCAAACCCATTTAGTTTCGAAAATGATACGATGCTTGCCAGGGACTCACCCAAATATAAATAACCATGGGACTCGGCTGGACTGGTCCAGTCGCAAGAACTAGCATGAAATTCCGGTTGAGTGTTGATCTAGCGAGTTTCTAGGTGAACCACGCGCGCGATTTAGTACGGACCCAGGCGGAAAAAAGTCGGTTACAGTTGCTGCGAATCCAAGCTGTGCACCGTCGCAAAGAATCGGTTAGCTTTGGCTGGAGGTGTTGCAGACGACGGGACCGGCGCACGTTGTCGACTCAGGAGTCAGGATTCTCTAGACTACCGAGACTGATCAGGATATACCGCGCAGACGCGCGCAGCATCCACAAGTTGCCGTCGACGAATTCGAGGTCTTGGGTATAAAGGCGTCGAGTACAGAGAATCGTGGTGGTTTGGTTCTGAATATCAGTCACCCCGCGAGGTCCGCGACCGGATGCAAGATCTGCAAAGGCAGAAGGACGCCGGCGCAAGAACCATGACGATGAGATGTGGCAATGCAGCACAGCCATCGGCGTTCCCCGAATCCATCAGTTGAAGTTGAAGTTGGATGACGAATACTATATGTAATAGCACGACTATACAGGCCCATAAATTAACTTCCCGGATTTGGTTCACTCCGCGCCATGGCCCGGATCAAAGCTTCAGCAGTTGTGCGAGGCAGCCATTTCAAAAGCCCATCCTAGTCGAAAATCCGCCCAAAGAAAGACACTGCGCTGGGTCGGAAGAAGTGATCCTCCCGACGACGATTACGGCGAATTCGTCGGTGTCCATGACGCCGTAGTCTTTGGTCTGGCTCTGGAACCTGCAAGGTCGGCTCAAATATAGCGGGAACAATCGAATCGAAAGCTGCTCACATGACGTATTCGATCTGTTTCTCCAGCGACTTGTAGAACGAGTCTTCCTATTTATAAGTCTAAGCCTCTATCAACCCATGTAGGGGCTTGAGACTCGCCACAGCAATTTTGCTTTTAATCGAGTCGGACGCAACGAGCACTTTTAAAGGCTCGCACTGCATACGCAACGTCTCGGTGTATGAATGCAGTGCGGCCTTACTGGCGTTGTGGAACCCTTGGAACGGGGTGGCAATTTCGCCCGGGATGGAATCGATGGCGACGACGGTGCTGTGTTGGCACTTTGCCATGAGGGCACGATGCTTTTGACGGGCCGCACAAAGCCAAAAAAAGTTCGTCTGGACGACTTTCAACCCTTCTTCGAACGGGGGTGTCCAGTAGAGGGCCTGATAATTATAATGATCGCTAGTATGCAGAATGCGTTTGAGAATGAGTTTGAATTTAGCCTCACCAAAGGTGGGAGTACCCGGCGTTCGAGACCAGGACGTTGATGTTCGCTGTCTCGTGTTTTACGCATGCACGACAGACACATCGTCAGTCACGTTCACTGCGAGCTTCCGCACATTTTCGTGTGTCAGGTCCGGAATGGCCTCGACTGAGCACGCCGTGGCATAGACAATGTATCATTTCGCAATGAAGCGGCTGGACCTAGGCCAGGAGTGCTATATTAACTTCGGGCGATACTTGCATTTTATACGGGTATGGGGAGTGGTGCCCCACAGCGCAGCGGTGCTGAGAGACTCGGAGAGTCCGTTGACTCTATGTGTCAATGTTTCGTGACGCTAAACCTGATCGCTTCAACACCTCACCACGGGGGGCAGGGTGATACAGGTAGGGATAATCTGCAATCCTGGTTGGACAATTTTCAACCACAGGTATACATTTCTGAGAGCGTGCGTACTACTTCTAAGTAGAGGGAATCCGCAAGGAAGCCGTCGGCAGGGGGCGGTGCTCTTCCCAAAAAGGATCAGGGGTGGAGGCGGTTTGTCTCGAGTGCTGGCTGAATTGGGCAAGTGGCGGTGATGAAGCACCTGCTCCGGAAGAACGGTCCGGCACTAGGGGTGGGAGACTCCTTCCGTATATGGCAGGGGGCCACCAAGAGTCGAAAAAAAGAAGTCAACCCCTCATCCTTTTTTCGAATCCCGATTCCCCCTTAGGAGTACCAGGGTGCTAGGCTCATGCACACAGAGAGCCTCGAGGAGACTGACCATAAGGACAGCACCATAAGGACAGCACCATCGGTCGAGGAGGGGACCGTGGGGGTGCAGTATGTTTTGAGGGTGCGACCTATACGTGAATGGAATTCGAATGGTATGCTCATTTGACATGAGAGGTCGTAGCGTGCCCCTAAAGAGCTCACCAGCAGGAGTATACAGCCAGTTATCCTTGGGTGTTTTGGCGGCACGTTTCAATGCCAGTGCAGGCGAGGTGTTGAATATGAATATCTCCATGACAGGATTGATTGAGATTCTCTCCATAACAGCTTCTGAGGCGCAAGACAACAACACTCTGACCCTTGGGGGATTGAGCGGACAATCGGTTGGCCCCATGCTGTGGACTGGACAGATGCGCTCTGTTCCCGACAAGGGGCCGGGGCCGCGGTTATGGGTGATATAGTGTTACCCTCATGTTACTGCGTATGACCTTATCTTCACTCTCCTCTATTGTCAAGGATGCCTTAAGGACTGTTGTCACTCGGGAATTTTGCCGCTCCGTTCTATGGTACAAAATAAGTGGCCATGCCTAGGAGGTTTTTTGGGAACCCGCTTGCGGGACATAACCGTCCGTTTTGTATCGTAGAGTGGGGCGGCAAGCTAAGGGTACTAAGGCACTCTTTTGACTCTCGATATAAAATTGTGTTGTCTCCAAAGCTTTTTTAAGCTCCGCCATCAAGGCTTCGGCACCTTCCGTGATCTCAACGCGTTCATTTTGATTTTGGCTTCGTGGCTAGGAATCAACTGAAGCGCTGGGGCGTCAATTCATTGCACAGCGCAGCAACTTTATGCAGTCACGAAACTTGCGCTGTACTTATGTCCAGTTACATGACAGGTCTCTAATTGAGTGAGAGGAAATGTCAGTGTCTACAGCTTGACCTCGCTTCACTTCTTGCTTCGAGGTACGAGCTTGGATTTTTTTTTACCACCTTAATATCGAATTAAGGTGGTAAAAAAAATCCAGATCACGCCGATTTTTCGCGGGATCAGTTTGCATATGCAGCGCGAGTGCACCCATAAAATCTCAAGCCAATCGGCCAAACAGTCGTGTAGATAGCAAATCTCAAACTACTACATATCGTGGGAATAACAGCTGATGGTTTGATAGCACGCACAGTTGCTGAAATTCCGCCTCCGCTCCACTTCCTTTCTGGGAAAACACTGCCACCGTTTTTGTCGGCAGCACGGCAGGTTTTGATGTGCCGTGTCTGTGCCGCCGCCCTTCAGTTTATTAGATGTGGGCACGCCTCGTCGTCGAGCCTCTTTGCAGGAGAGAAGAAAACATTGAATTGATCTGATCTACAGTCGACTGGGATACAAAATCTATATATCTACAAAACCACTGGAGATATAATAGTGCTATAGTTGTATTGTGCTGTCCTCGAGGAAATAGATGGCGTTGCTCGAAGATGAGCCAGGGGAGGACAGAGAGAACGAGGAGGAAAAAGTAGTAAAAGTACTGTTGTAGAGGGAGGGAGTGGACGGGACGGTGACGATGAGGCATGGCATGAACAACAAAGCAGCGAGACAGGAGGTAGAGGCGGTGAAGGGCTGCCGGCGCCAGCCTGAGGCAATGGGCGAGTGGATGGGCAGGCGGGAAGATACAACGGCGGCCCTTGGGCAGAGCCGAGGCAGGATGTGGGTGGTGTGCGCGGCTTGAGCTTAACCATGCGGCGGACGTTGCTAATCTCCAGCTCGTCAGAGGAGGAGTCGGTGACCTCGCGCTTGGTCTTCTTGCTTGGGCGCCGGCTCGGCGGGGTCGCTGCACGCTGGTGCTTGTGGCTCAAGGCAGTGGGGAGCTCCACACATCAAACAAATGTGGTGAAACATGTCACGAGGTCGTCCTGGTCGTTGGCGACCATGCCCGAACGACGCCGCAGGATCGGCTCATCGGTCACTAGGTGGATTCGTCGTGGAAGGTGTACGCTGTAGTACAAGGCGAGGTGGAGGAAACGAAACGTACAACGGTTGTACCGCTTGCTGCGTTTTGGCCATGCTGGCACTGGGGGCGGGAAGGAGCACTCGGGTTCGGTTCGGGGCAGCGGACGCGCTGCACATCGATTTTCATCGTGTCAAGGTCGGTGAAAAGAGGTATCTTGAAACTGGACAGTGGACTCGGGGTTGAGGTACCGCAAAAGAGAGGAGAGCTCGAGGGAGGACACTTGTTTGGCGCAAGCATCACCACGGCCGTCCGCCGGCTCCAGTTTCAAGCTCCGCGAGGAAGCCGTCGGCAGATGGCAGTGCTCGTCCCGTTATGGTAAAAGGGTGGAGGCGGAATTTATCGAGTGAGCACGCACCCCCCTTAGCCAACGGATGATTGATCCAGACTCTCATGACAGGGTTCCCGGAACGGGATGGCTGTGCACCGAGACTAATCGGATAGCTCGGTAGCAACGAGCCGATGCTGTCAACCAGTCCGATCAAGGCGTCACCGTGACTCAGTGAAGTGAGAGTCGATGCCAATGACAATACTTACTGACGAATGGAGTTTGTAAAGCCGGTAAGGCCGACGAGTGGCATGGCCCGCTATTGGAATTGATTTTTTCTCATTCATTCAAAACAATCAAAAAGAGGCAAGTACTTACCCCCTGACGGCAGGTGAAATGATGGTAATTTGCAGTTGTTCTGGATTGTTCTGGAGATAACAGAACTAGGTCGGTCGAAATCGTTGAGAGCATAAATTACAGGCCACTGACCCGCTAACCCGAGTAAAAGAATCCCTTGCCAGGGGAATATTGACGATCTCCCAGGAGATTGTCAATTTGGGAGGCCGTCGATGCGGGAGATGGTCAATTCGGGAGATGGCCAATTAGAAGCCTGTTGTTGACGACCTCCCAGGATATTGTCTATTTGGGAAGTCGTCAAAGCGGGAGATGGCCAATTGGACGCCTGTTATTGATGACCTCCCAGGAAATTGTCTATTTTGGAGGTCGTCAATGCGGGAGATGGTCAATTCGGGAGATGGTCAATTGGAAGCCTGTTGTTGCAGTATGCAATGCACATGTGGTCTTCTCTATAATTAAATGGGAAATAGTATAACCGGCGACCGCAAGAAGCGCACTGATTCGAAAAAAGAAACCTAAATCCCAAATGAATGCACCTGTACCACAATATGAAACTCGTCCGAAGAGAATGGCACAAATGGCTCGAGATTACCACAACTCAATCCAAGAACAGGATGTCACGGATGAATACGGAAGAATCATGACAACAGAGATTACCCTAGTATGTTGCACCCATTTTGAACCACAAAGCAGTGGCTGGGGCATGGGCTTCGGGGAACGAGGGTGTTGCGGATTCGGAGTAGAAATTGGAACACACCCCTAGATTTGGGTCGTTCTTGTATAATACTGCTCGTCCAACACACGGCATTCCTTCACCGGCGTGCGGATCTCGTTCAACAATAGACGGGTTGTGCCGACGGAGATGATCCAGATAATCTTGACATAATATGTTGTACAATTCGGAGATCAACATCCGCAGGCACCTTTTGAATCGCTGTTCGGCGAGCGTGGGGCCGGGAGTCAACCTGAAGTACTTCTTCTAATAACACTGCCTCAACGATCGTCTGCCGCAAAGATAGGATGTTCTGTACATGTGTTGGGCGTTACTTGCAGTGATTGCTTGACGGACTGGATAGCAACCGACTTGATATAAGGGCGGGCGATTCGGTTCTGTGAACGAGGGACCTTCTTGTGTCTCTGACACCTGCGAGCGCTGCTTGGCTTTCAGATGTTGGATTATCAACCGAAGCACTGATGCACTGCCCCTTGAAATGATTGGCCGAAGCCGGGAAACCGAAGCACCGACTTGAGCAGCAGAAATGACCAAAATTAGGAGCTTACATGAAAAGTGCTGATGAAAATGTGATTTACAGTACTGCAACCAGCGAAAATATGGTGCCCTAAAACCCTTACCTAAAGGTAGCGGGAATTTGGGCCGGATACTTATTGGCAAGAGGTCATTTGGCCAATATCTGGCCACTGTTATCGGGCCAATACATCCCATATCGGGTGACTTCCCGTAAGGTAAATTTATGCTGGAGGAATATTTCAGAGGGATGCCGAGACAGCTGTCGGGACCCATTACTTCGGACATCCCAAAGCGGTCGCAGTTTATTCTCCATCACTTGAATAGAATAAAATCGTGGAGTAAAATTCCAAAAAGTCCCCCTGCATCGGCCGCCGTCTTTCTCAGCGACCACGGGGGCGGTGGCCGAGATTTTTGCTGGTAACGGTGCGGTTGGATATAGGTGCCGTTTGGTGCTCAAAAACGAGGTGCGAATTGGGTTTGGTGCAGTTTGATGCTCGTCGCCGTCGCCCCGACGCTGCCATCACCGCCATCGACGTCGACAGCGAGCGCGGTGCCCGCCCCAGCGCCAAAGTGCGCATGCCCCACGATGACCACCGACCGTGTTGCGGCCGAAAATACGGTACAAATCGGGTTTGGTGCATTCACTACGTTCCGGGGTTGGCTAGACTCACTTAGTCAAGGTTCGGCAAGGTGAGTCTGGGTCTGGCAAGGTCTGGCTAGCCGACCACACCGGCTCTGTGCAGCCGGCTACACACAGCTTTCGTGTAGGTTCGGGTAGCCCATGGCTGGCGGGCTACACTGACGTCATACAGATCAGTGTAGATCAGTGTAGATCAGGGTAGGTGCGTGTAGGTGTGTCTGTCTCAGTTTCGGTGCCTAGCTTGACCTTGACATGGGCTGCACTGACTCTGTATTGTATCCAATGCCAGGTAATGAGCATTCTGTGCATCCTCACAGCCATTAGACGAAGAATCTCTCTCAGTTCCAGCAAGCCTCACCCGGTTTACAACGAAGTTTCGGCTCGGCTTTATCGGCTCTCCGAGCCGAACCCGGCCGCGGCAACGAAGCGGCAATAGTACAAGTCGTTCTCCGCTGAAAATCAAGTATGTTTACCTCTGGTTAGGTGGCCAGCAACACCTTGACTGACCTACCCTGGGCTGAACTGGCCCTCCCTTAAGATACAAACAGCTGCACTGACCTGCCCAGACCTAGGCTGACCTGCACAGACTGCTTCTAGCCACCTAGACAGACCCCTCTGTGCAGCTGTGGGCAGGTCCCTGGCCTCAGTCTATTTCTAGGGGGGGTCGGAACATAGTGATTTGGTGTCACCATCGCTGCCGTCAACGGCGACGACGAGCGCAGCGGCGGTCTGTTTGCTCTGGAAAAAATGAGCACGTCCGCGTAGAGTTTGGTGCCATTTGGTGCCCGAAAACGAGGCGCGAATCGCGTTGGGTGCCCCCAGGCAAAAATAGGCTGTACGGCTTCTCCCTGTGTATTTGCCCACGGCCGCTTTAGATTGAAACTCGTTGCTTTGCTTTTACATACAGTCAAACTTCTACTAACCCATAGCGATCGGTCAAGGCCTAGAGCTATGGGGTTTGGGGACGTATGGGCTAACAGGCAGGTCCAAATTCTTTTCACCAACATATTGTTTCTGTACTTCTAGGATAGAACATTTTTCGGCTTTTCCTTTTCGGTCTCCTTGCTCTTCTCGTCTTCAGTGGGCTCTCGCTTCCCTGTGTCGGATCGAGTCAGTAAAACTCATCTTCAAAATTCGGACGCACTTTTTCTGAGCCTCGTGTTCTTCGCTTCCGCCTTCTCTCGAATCCCAGCAAGCCCCTTCAGTCTTTCCACCATTTTATTCTGGGAAGGATTCAATATTCAGCCACTGTAGGCCGCGTTCAAAATCCGGAACCGTTTGCAGCTCGTCAATAAGTGCGCGTTCATCGACATAATTTGCTTCGTCGTCCAATCATTCGGCATCTTCATTGGAAATCTTGTCCTTTCGTGCCAAGAGCTCTAGCGGAGGCTGCGGGGCATCCTTCCGACTCTTGATGGATTTTTGCAATGAAGAGAGACTTTTCCGTAGGTCCCCAGCGTGAACGCGACGATTTTAATGAGATGAAAGGTTATTTCTCGGCGCATCAATCATGTCTGGAATGTTTCTTGACCCGAAAATAGGACTCAACCTATGGGTTTTGCGCGGCCCAGGCGGTATCGACTATGGGGTACAAGGAAACTATGGGTTTTATACAGCTATTTGGCGGTAACATTGGAGGTAACGACCCAAATGCATGGGTTAGAAGGCAGTATGGGTTATCGGTGTTATGGGTTAGTAGTAGGGCTGGCAATCGTGCCGTATACGGCCACGGCCGTGGCCAACACGGCCGTGCGAAGACACAGCCGTCTTATTACGGCCCGGCTCCTGCACACGGTACGGAGACCGTGGGGCTCCGTGTAGCCGTTACGGCCGTAAAACGGCCGGTCGTGTCACCGCACGGTCCACACCGCTCACTCCCGTGTCGTGTCCGTGCCGCATGCGAAAGTCTGACGGGCTCCACGGCACGGCTCCGTAACCGTATTACGGTGCCGTATTCCGTGCTTCACGGTTACGGTTGCCAGCCCTAGTTAGTAGGAGTTTGACTATAAGTAATCTCCGACTCGTCCTCATATCGCGGCTCTTGTCATAGTCAAAATTCGGCCTGCGTTCCTCCCATCCTGCTGCTCTTTCGCTGCTTTATCACACAACCACTCTGAAACACAAATATTCGTATATTTGTGTACACTTAAAAGCACGGCTCGTTTCTTTAGATAATGCGTGCGACAAAGTTTCTCTTCACCAAGCCCTCAACCTCCAACTGCTTTTCTGTTCACCGTGCCCACCTTTGGTCTTCAGTTCCACACATCGTCGATCTCGGGCTCGATTTGGCCCGGCCGCATCGCTCGTATTTTAATTCTATCCCACACCTCGGCGCTCTCGTGAAGTCACCAATGTAGTACAAGTACCATAAATACCTTCTCGCTCGGCTGTAAGCATCCACAAAACACATGTGGCCGAGACTCAAGCATTTCCGATACGGCCGTAACTTTTTTCATGATTCTGACTAGTGAACTGGACCGGGGACTGGTTACCATTCAGTCCGGTATCGTAGGCAAGTCTGGTCCTTCCATAATTTTTTTTTTTTTTTCAATGACTCGTCGAATCTAGGTACTCATGAAGAACGTGTCTCGCCGGAGTCACTCATCCAGTACGCGGCAGGTCTTCTCCTCGTCCAAAGCAGTGAGTCCTCATCATATTTGCTGAAGGCACACGTGCGAGGGTGTCAATGTGTTCGTCTCGTTTTGACGCGTCTTTTACCCATCGAGGAGAAGATGCGTGACATGAATTTGGTGAAACATTGAAAGATACGCGTACTTGTACGCTTCGTTAAGATACTGTCCCGTTTGGCATCTGATCTTTGCCCGCGTTATACCGTACCAAACATGCGGCGCAAAAGTTGAACCGTAGGTGTCATACATACGTTTTGATGTACTGGGACCCTGAATGCACTCTACCTGAGTCGACATTCGCACAGCGCTCTTGCGCATCCAGCTGAAATTGCCAAGGATTGACGGAAATCATACATGTGTAATTTACGACCCTCACTCAGACGGCAAACAGTTCCAGTAATCTGGTGGGCTTGTCAGCACCAGAAGAGCAAATTGTAACTGGGATTTCCCACAGGCATTGGCCACCTGGCACGTGAGGCCGGGTGCGCAGGTGTCACATCCGGGGTACTGGCCAGACCCCCACCCTAAGCCGCCGCACTGACACCACTCCGGTATGCTAGATGGTCGATGGATCACTCGACATCTGGAGGTATCATAATTGGAGACGAACCAGGCACCAGAGGGAGTTGCACTTGGGGTTGAGGTCGTAACAGTCGCCTGCGGTGCTGCCCAAGTAACTGCAGCTAAGATGGCCACCACAGTAACGGTAGATAAAACACGGAAGACTTTGGTCATGGTTGGATGATATCGGATGGACGTAGCGATGGGTTGGAGCCACTGCCTTTCGCTTGGCCTAGCGGCTTGCCTTTATCTGACGGCCGAGTCCCGACTTCTCGTGATCGCGGGACGCAGACTAGTGAATATCGCAGCAATCCCCGCGGTGGTGCCGAGGTTCTTCGCCCAGCGACATCGCAGGTGACCGTCGCCAATTGATAAACAGAGCCCCATGGCTATGGTGCTGGATTCTATTGAATTGGAATTTTGGTGAGCGCAAAAAATAGACGGCACACCGATCCGAGTTGGTGATGGAAGTCAGCCCTGGGCCTTCGGCGTCCGATAGTTTGTTCATCATCGCGAGTTTGAGTGGTGTTCTGCGGCTGCATCTCGGAACCTTTATTCTTTCGCACGTCGCCGCAACCTAGTCGGCGCCTTGTCGTCGTCGCTGACCCCGAGTGAGACCGCCCTCCGTTAACTCGCAAAGGGGCGCCCTGTCCGGATGACTGCCCATTGAGATTCGGATAAATCTGTGAGCTGCACCATCCTCCGCGCATGCCGGCTCTCAA
The DNA here is from genome assembly GCA_029378375.1 of Mycena olivaceomarginata. Taxonomy (NCBI): domain Eukaryota; kingdom Fungi; phylum Basidiomycota; class Agaricomycetes; order Agaricales; family Mycenaceae; genus Mycena; species Mycena olivaceomarginata. The sequence goes on along the minus strand of JARKIC010001149.1, from coordinate 38,404 downwards.
CCTCCATTCTGTCCTGCGGGCCCCTGGTGGCCAATACATTCTTAGAATTGTTACGCGACTTGGAAGATTACTTACAAGCATTACAGCAGGCCCCCGGTTACTCCCTACTAGGTCGGTCCAGAATAGAGTAAATCTGTAGCCGAAAATTGCGCTACCAGAAAGCCGGAATATCAGGCACATCTGGTTCACATGAAGACAAATACATCACACTCTATGTGCCGAGGCATTTAATACATTAATCATGTTTGTGTGGAGGTCGTGGAATTCCGAATACCCGTGGACTCATGTGATAGCTAGAATTAGAACCTATGCGTGCCCATTTTTGTATTCGTTCAACAACGGCGTGGTGTGTCGGGAGCAGACGTGGAGTCGATATGAGAATGTGCATCAGAACAGAAGAGATTGGGAGGTATTGCTTCAGATGGGTACTGTGAGATTTCCATCGTATCTCTCATGGATGAGAGAAAACGACTGGGGTAGTCAATATATAAACAGCATTCAGTCGTCGCTCGAGCTTGATCCCCCACGCAAAATGCTTCGCCGGACCGCTGCAACAGACATTCGACTCGACAGTACCATCGCACCCACCCTGACACTTCTCGAAGATCTCGACGATGCATTCGGCCCCCAGTTTATTCAGCCCATTTCAAACACCATTCAAACCTTGATCAACGCCGTTCTGGTACCAAGTCCCAAATACTGTCATAATCATTCGAATAACTCATGGGAAGCTATAGAACGTGAAACGCAATAAAAATGAGTGTGTTCGGCTCCTGGAGAACATTCACCAAGTCCTGTACGCAGTGATCAACCTCCACATCAAGTCTGAAACAGTTGGATCCTTATCTCCTGCACCGATGAGTCACATCAGGAAATTCATGGAGTACATTTGTTTCATCTGATAGATATCTTTGTAGAATTTGGCTCAGGGGAGGACTTCCAGGCAAGGAGAATGCAAAGACAATCCAAGGGTTTACAAACCAGTGGGGTATCTACAACAAGTAAGTATCCTAGCTTTATAGACAATGAAGATATCACATGTATGTGGAATATGAAATATGTGGGTCAGAAGTTGAAATAAACTACGGCGCAGCAACAATGGTGAAATAGCGATATTCAAATGATCGGAAGTACGTGTGGGTCAAGCTTGTACTTCCAACAATATTTTGAGCATTTTCTCCCCTAGGACTCTTCACAAGATACATAACTTTATAGAAACGCAACAGAACGGGAGCAGGATCAAGAATCTGTTCCACAATAATGAAATGCAGAACCTACTCAAAGATTGTCTTACGGGATTGGACCAAGCAGAGGAAGTTTTCTACATTTCTATCCCCCTCAAGAAGTCCACTCAAATGCCCCTAGATTACTTCCAGGACCACAATGTTTGATGACATCGGTGAAATAAAGAAAACAGCCAAGCTCATGCACAAGGAACTACTTGAGGTGATTGAGAGACTTCCTGATACCAATACAGACTCCGATGGGCCATTGGTACATATCCAATAAAAGCTTTAACATATCACAAATAATTCAGTACCAGGTCTATCTGGGTGCCAATAACTCGAAAAATAGGGAAGTATAAAGACTAAGTTTATCAATGAATTGTTCTTACACTTTCTCCTCCAAGTTCAAACTCATTCTTCATGTTACCCTCCAAGCCCAAGATCTTCTACGGTCGTCAATCAGAGCTGGACAATATCATGAAAATGCTTACCAGTAACCAGCAACTACCCAGAATAGCTATTCTGGGAGGAGGTGGAATGGGCAAGACCAGCCTTGCGAAAGCTGCTCTTCACCACCCAGAGAGCTCGAGGAAATTTGAGCACAGATTTTTTGTTAGTGCAGAATCTGCCACCACCAGCATCCAACTTGCTGCACTTGTTGGATTGCATATTGGACTGAACCCTGCCAAAGATCTCACAAAAGCTGCTGTCTGGTATTTCACCACAAAGCCACACTCTCTTCTTATTTAGACAATCTGGAGACTGTGTGGGAGCCTATACAGTCTTGGGGTGGGGTTGAAGAGTTTCTTTCCCTGCTCACAGAAGTTGAACATCTTGCACTGATAGTAGGTGCTGCAGCTGTTTAAACTTTGGTTTACTCATGTTCAATAGATCACGATGCGAGGGGCTGGAAGGCCCACCAATGTTCACTGGACCCGTCTGTTTCTATTCCTGCTGCAACAACTGTCTGATGAAGCCAGACAACAAACATTTGTGGATATCACAGACAATGCTTATGCGAAAGAGGAAATAGCCCAGATACTTCAATTTGTGGATAACATGCCACTAGCAGTGGACCTTGTTGCCTATCTGGCTGACTATGAGTGGCTCAGTGGGAGCCAGTGAAACAGTGTAACATAAATGTGCAGCATCTAGGGCTAATTTTGCGATTTCCTATGACCAGTATTTATAACAGGAAGCAACTAGCACTTCTGTTGTTACTAGCATCCTAGCTAGTACACAGACCACTAGGTGATATAAAGGAGAGTCAGAGCGAGCCCTAACTGCTGACTGTAGCACGAGGTTACACTAGTGTGACGCGCTAGCTGCTAGCTGAGTGTACAAACAACCAGGGATTAAACCACTGCCTATACATTCATGAGACATGACCTAGGAGACTCTAGTAGTCCAGAGATGACTTGCGATGGAGCTAGTGAGGGTCTAGCAGACAGATATCTACGATGGAAGTGCAGCTAGGGGACGATGCCTTGAGCTAGGAAGCTCAGCGTGGAACCCGGTGAAACGGTGACTATGGGGCTGGTGGTGAAATAACCACAAACCAAACCTTGTAAATGAATATGCAGTTCGATAAATGCGACTATAACAGCTCAAACACTATAACCCTCGTGCAAGTTCGGGGTTCCAATCCAGTATAGATTATGGCAATTTGAACTTTAGTTCTCTTTGGGAAGCAAGACTTTATAGGTCTACAAGTCGTATAGATAAACTGCTCGAATCTGTTCTAGGCGCAATCGCAGATAGACAGACAAGATTTTATCTTCAACGGTGATAAGCTGTGAAACGGTGAAACGCTGACTATGGGGCTGGCGGTAAAATAACCACAAAATAAACCTTGTAAATGAATACGCGGTTCGATAATGCGACTACAACAACTCAAACACTATAGTCCTCGTGCAAGTTCGGGGTTCCAATCCAGTATAGATTGTGGCAATTTGAACTTTAGTTCTCTTTAAGAAGCAAGACTTTACAGGTCTACAAGTCGTATAGATAAAACTTGCTCGAATCCGTTCTAGGCGCAATCGCGATAGACAGACGAGATTTTATGTTCAACGGTTTTGTATAATGTGGGTCTAGGTTTGGAGATAGTACTCTGATGCGTAATGCAAGTGATTCTTATGAATCCCGATTCCAAATAGTATCCGCGATTGCTAATCCTTGCGAGATTACAACCAAATTGTCAAGTCCGATCCGTTTCCTTATATTCCACGCGTCCGTTCCGTTTATCCAATATGTCCACGCGTCGTTTTATAAAGATCCAAATCCAACACAGATAATATTCAAACAGGGAAAACAAACGAAACTTGGTATAGCTTCTGGGTGTCTCCGAATGAATGACTACTCTACCAGTTAAGCGTGAAGTCTAGTAACTTCGCGTCCAACAGGTGGGGTGAGATTCACTGGCGTTCCTCCCATAACCATCCACTTAAATACGTTACAGGATTCTAAATATAAACGAGACTGATACAAACAGCAATAGGGTTCAGGGTATATGACTAGTGGTATGGCAGCTAGCCGATGAACTCCTTTCAGATATCAAGCGATTAGTAAAATTGAGAGAGATTTATAAGAAACATCAACGAGCCGAGCTTAACAATGAGTCAAGATCTACATCGCTTAGAACGATCATGATGGGATATTGTTGATATGTCAACTTTTAGCCGACCTCCTCGTCAGCACTCCGTTACCCTCCTTGGTGACCACCCGCTCAAATGGTTCCGCCTTGAACCGCTTAAGTGATTTGTCTGAAAATCGTGATAGCCGCCGCTTCCCAGTACCCGAGTACAGTTTCTTAGTCAATTGGTAGATCGACCAAGTCCAGCCCTCTCTTGGCAGTTCTGGAGATGTCAGATGATGCTCAACAATGATCCCTCTGGTTCAGAAGGATGTTCCCTCGTAATATGCCCTTAGTCAGGGATGTGCAGTAGCCCCAATCCGTTTCCAGGATGGTATGGCACTTTCCGTGATTGCTCCATTAGCGACTTCCCACTTCAACCCTTTACCAGGGTTGTTGTCCAGTGCCTTTCTAATGGTTCGAGACACATTATATCCCTTTTAGCCAACTGCTCAGGCCAGCATTAGCTCTTGTGAGATGACGTCGTAATGTAGTGAAGTACATTATAGCATGTTGCAACTTGAGCAGATTTGAATAAATGCCTGGGTGCCCCAATACCAGGTCTGTCAACGGACCATGGGTGAAATAGCAAGGAATTTGCTGATTTCTACCTTAATCACGTAGCGCGCTGCTCCAAAGGATTAGCATAAGTCCTATATGGCTAATCGGGGCTTAATCCTGCATGAGGACCTTAATCAAGTCTGCCTGGGATGTATCAACTGGAAAGTTCATACTAGTTGACATCCATGATTAAGGGTTTAATTGCCAGGATTAAGCATCACTGCTTAATCAAGGCATCGCGGGGCCCACAAACAACATGGGCAATATTAATCATCCTCTCTGATGATCTGGGGTACCACTGTGGGGTCTTGATTAAGTGTTCAAGTACTTTGTTATGCTTGATTTACAAATGGAGCCTTGCATGACAGATCAGGTGACCCGGGTTTAACAGTAGCGAGTCACCCCGGCTATGGTTGGACCTCGCTTATCAACTATCTGATCGTAGTTGCCATCCTGGCTCAGTTACTTGAACCAGGTCAGGATGGTAACTCACATATCTCCACAACCACTTGGCGGTTTGGGCTGATTAGGGTACTGGCTCAGAGCCAGTACCTGCGCCTACCTAAAACTGAAGGTCCTGAACGGGGGACACAAGGATAGAAGATGGGACTGTCTACACGATCAAACAGGAAGCAGTCACACCAGACACACTCAAGCATTAAGGGGTCGACACATGAGGATCCTATATATTTACCTACACGTGATCAACTATGGACACCTTACTCATATACCAGTGAGTGGAATAATCATTGTATTGTAAGCATAATTGTACAGTATATAAGGAGGAGGTTTTGGCATGGATAGGCACTGAATTTTCTGTTCCTAAGAGCAGTAGCCTTTACCGGGTATTGCTTGATAAACGACGGAGATTTGGGACTTGTTACCCAGGACTGACTTTGTTAAGAAGTTTTGTTTCGTCTGCACAAGTAACTCAATATCAATTGTTGACTTGGGATCTTGGGATTGCGAACAGTTAAGAAGCTAGAGAGAGCTTATTAGGATTGAGAACACGGCACCGCACTACAGTAGCCTTGGAAGGCTTATTATTTGGGATTTGGAGAACACGGCACCTTGTTAGGATTGGGATTGTTGGCTCAAGCTTCTAAAGCTTTTAAACTCGATTTGTTGGCTTAGGCACTCGTTTGGCATTGTTCAAAGAGGTCTAATACTCTAAATCAACCCTTGCACTTTGGACTAGACCTCTTAAAACAAGTGTGTTCCTCGCAACCTTTGTTGGATTATCTGTGCTCCTTGAACTTTCTTAAAGTGTTCAAAAGACCCGTACTCAGAGGCACAGTCTAAACTATTCAAGGGGAAAGTAGTTAGGATTTGGTTATTAGTTGCGTTTTTTTTGTACTAATCAAGCAACTCGCATTCTGCTTGTTGGATCTTGATTAAACTAGTACTGCTGTTGTAGACACCGATCAAGCATTTCAACGGTTTGTGTGATGTGGGTCTAGGTTTGGAGGTAGTACTCCGATGCATAGCACAAGTGATCTTTATGAATCCCGATTCTAATAGTATCTGTGATTGCTAATCCTTATGAGATTACAACTAATTGTCAAGTCCGATCTGTTTCCTTATATTCCACGCGTCCGTTCCGTTTATCCAATATGTTTATGCACTGTTTATAAAGATCCAAATCCAACACAGATAATATTCAAACAGGGAAAACAAACGAAACTTTGTATAGCTTCTGGGTGTCTCTGAATGAATGCCTACTCGACCAGTTAAGCGTGAAGTCTAGTAACTTCGCGTCCAACAGGTGGGGTGAGATTCACTGGTGTTCCTCCCATAACCATCCACTTAAATACTTTACAGGATTCTAAATATAAACGAGACAGATACAAATGTGCGGCAGGGTTCAGGGTATATGACTAGTGGTATGGCAGCTAGCTGATGAGCTCCTGTCAGATATCAAACAATTAGTAAAATTGAGAGAGATTTATAAGGAACATCAACAAGCCGAGCTTAACGATGAGTCAAGATCTACATCGCTTAGCACGATCGTGATGGGATATTGTTGATATGTCAATTTTTAGCTGACTTCCTTGTCAGCACTCCGTTACCCTCCTTGATAACCATCTGCTTAAATGGTTCCGCTTTGAACCGCTTCAGTGATTTGTCTGAAAACAGTGATAGCCGCCGCTTCCTAGTACCCGAGTATGGTTTCTTAGTCAATTGGTAGGTTGACCAAGTCCAGCCTTCTCTTGGCAGTTCTGAAGACATCAGATGATGCCCAACAATGATCCTTCTAGTTCAGAAGGATATTCCCTTGTAATACGCCCTTAGTCAGGGATGTGCAGCAGCCCCAATCTGTTTCCAGGATGGTAAGGCACTTTTTGTGATTGCTCCATTAGCGACTTCTCACGTCAACCCTTTACCAGGATCGTTGTCCAGTGCCTTTCTAATGATTTGAGACACATTATATCCCTCTTAGCTAACTGCTCAGGCCAGCATTAGCCCTTGCGAGATGACATTGTAATGTAGTGTAACACATTATAGTATGTTGCAACTCAAGCAGATTTGAATAAATGCCTGGGTACCCAATACCAGGTCTGTCACCAGTGGTACTATCTAATCTCTAGATAAGCAACTAGGCGGTGATAGGCGGAACAACCCAACTAGTGACCGGTGTCATCCCCCAAAAGTGTTTGGAGATGAAAAGGATTAGAGCCATGTTTGAATAAGATTCAGCAATCACCGAAATTACCAGACAAGCCCGCCTAACCCCCAGCTCACTGTCGCTAACTTACCCTGGGAATGATTTACCCTTTTGAGCTACCACAAGAAGCATGAGGACGACAATGAATTGACACCAATAGGGGCAAATAGCGATGCATTGTGACACCATGACCTAATATTACAGGAACCGACAGAAGAGACAGCAACTACAGAGGACACCGGACATAGCGCGCACAGCATGTTACATCAATATAGCGGTACCGGCAACCAGTACTCAAACATGACATGCAGGACACAGCATGCACAGCACATTACATTGACAGGGCGGCACCGGCAACCACCCTTCAAACATGACATGCAGACAGACAGAACACTGGCAACCCACGACATGACACCCGACAAGGAGGCGTCATGACTGAACCTGCGCCCACAAAGCAATGCTTGACACAATATGTCACTCCAAAGCTGTACAGGCCCTTACACATAGTGTTGCCACGACTTAGACTTGGCCGTCCTTAAGTCGACTTGGCTGACACGACTTGAGTCAGGTCAAGTCAAGTCGGAACTGAGACTTGACTTGACTTGCAAGTCAGTGCAAGTCGACTCGGAGTCACTTGAGTAGACTTAAGTCGGATTTCGGATCTGAGAATCTCCAAGAGCCTCAAAAGAGCCTTGTAACAGCCCTACAGCTAATCTACAGCAGCAGAATGTGCCGCATTTGCAACTGACAATGGCCATTTGGGTAATTCAATAGTGATAGCTAGGATATCATTCACCAACGGAGTTTGCGATGTTGCAGGGTTGTAGTCCTGGTGTGCGGTTCGGAATGGGGATACAAAGTGGCATGAAAGCGTAGGTTCATAGAGTAATGAAGAGGTCTGGCAAAAATATAAGCAAACCCAATTTACCATCTACGATGAAAGATGTCCGAACTCGCAGTTCGGAGATGTTGAGTAAAATATTAGAAGTGGATGCCCATAATTCATTCAGCACTTGTCTTGAAATGCGAAGTGAACAGTTGATATTGTACTGTACCGACGGACTTGTGTCAAGTGATCGTGGGAAGGGTGGCTGTACACCAAATCCAAATGCTTTGTCAGCATAGTGGAATCAAATCTGCGAAAATATAAGAAAGAAAAAAGGTAATTAGTAGCCCAAATAATCAGAAGAATGTAAGGTATCCATGCAACCCTGGTATTTGAACCAGATGAGGCAGCAAGTAACAAAAATGCCGAAAATAATTCAGCTGATGGAGTTGCCGTCCAGCTATCCATGTGAACGATTTCCATACCCCGGCCATTTGACCCTGCAACAGTGATGCTTCGCATGGCAGGAGGAGTACTACAGCATATTTTATTTATTCATTCTACTTTCTTTCATCAAATGTGTGTCTCTGTTTTGAACTCCACCATCTCTGCCATCAGCTTCGGCATTGCCGACAGCGTTGGTTGCTTCTACTGAAATGTGAGGGTGTGCTCTTGTAAAAGTTGGAATTGCATGCTCAGAGCCACATTTGGAGGCCCAAAGCCTGAACACTGACTCTACTATACTATAATTGGTTGAGGGCCAGAAACAAATTGTCTGGAATATGTGATACACACACTCGCTGAAAATATATTACTATAAGTACCTCTGAGTGTCTATTGCATAGTATAGCATGTTTTTACAACTTCAAAATCCTTGATAGGACCTTTTGCTTCCAAATATGAGGCCAATAGCTGAAATAGGGGCTTTATGGAATAATGCCTATTTTCGTGCTTTTGGCTCCATTGAAGGCTTAAGAAATATACCATAATGTGTTTTGTACTGTTAAATTAGCAAGATACTGTTCCAGGAGGTCTATTTAATTGACCCAAAGTTGCTTTACGATCAAAAAATGATCGTAAAGTGTACGCTGGCCCCTGTGGCTGTGCTCGGTTCGCGGGTTCTCTTAGCTGATCAATCATTCACAAGCGGAACAATTTTGTGTGATGCGCAACTCTGTTTCAACAAATCATATCGAAATCAATCAGCTCTGGGGGCTCGTCCGAATCAAAGTCCACAGGCAATGAGAGGTGCCAAGTCTCCCAACCGTCACAGCTAAAATTCACTGGCCCAAGCAATCGGCGGGCAGGAGGTCCAGCTCTGACCTCTGGCAACGAGGCAAAGATTGCCGCTTCGTGAGCTGCCCGTTCAAACAAATGGCGGTAGAGTAGACTGAGGACTCCCTATTTTATTGATTCAGCTCCAACAATCCGTTTAGCTGATTGAACCAGAGACTTACTTCCAGGTTCATAACCAATGTTTTAATCACAAATAAAATAATTCCGTGACGTTGGAGAATAGAGATATCATCGAGGAAGTTTGGATGAGCGGCAGCGAAGATCCGAATAAGCCTGTAAGATGGGCGCTGCATATCTATGACCCCCCCCGTCATCCACAGCCACCGCTTCAGGGGGATCGTTCGAGGCATGCGTGCAAAAAATCTTGTAGAGTCCTTCACAAGCAGATCAATGGCGCTGATTAAATGAACAGCATATAACCTACTGCGTTGTCTCGAATCATCTGAATGGCTCTCAAGAACGCTTGCTAACACTATTGCACACCACTTTATGGTCACTGGTAATCATACTCATTTTGGTACGAACTTCTTGAGTTTTCACAGCAACTCCAAGCGTATGGGCAAAGAATCTAGAAATATCAAGCTCACCGTGTGGCGACGAAGGTCTGTGGGACTGGCCGCAAATTCTCTGTAAGCAACAATCCGTTGTAGGAACAACTGTCTCTGATTGATTTCATTTACGAGCAAACTTCTCCATATCAACTTATCAAATTCCCAAGAATTCACCAATAATCATGTCTTCCTTTGTCAGCGCTGGGTCACAGTGATTAAAGAAGTTTGGAGATTCCAATTTCAACTGAAAATAACCCAACTTTTGAATCACAAACTGCGCGGACCATCAAATGTATCAATATCTCAATTCATGTCCGACCTGCAAGCGGCTGTTCACAAGCCAATTTGGTGTCTTTCCTCCCAGCTAAAATTGCTATCAAGCTCCTGACACTCGACCTAGATCAATGCTGAGACTGGCATGCTCGGCAAATGTATTGGTACTTGTATATTCTTCCCAGGCAGATTCTTTAAATTTCACCAGACGAAACAGTAAACAAACAGTAAATGCAAATGCCTCCTCGATCTCGTCAGAGAAATACTGCGCCAGAGACACTACCTGCCCCCGAGGATCCTGTCCAGGGCGCACGCACTCGTGCTGCAGGTCGCAATGCCAGGGCTGCCACCTCAGACATACCTCCTCCGCCCACCGCTGCCCGTACCTTGAGCTCAGGAGATCAATCACGTGGCTTTGCTGGACTCTCTGGTACGATTTTTCATTCATGGTTTTTTGTCTTTTGCTCACGTGAAAAAAGGGAATCTGGGCGACCGACAGGGGAGATCATCAAAGGGTGTCCCCGATCCAACAGTTGTTAACCCAGGTTTGTGTTCCAGCGACGTTCCTTACTCAACTGATGTTAGCCCAAGTCCCTGCCCCGGGAGCAAGGTCAATTCCTCAGCCGGTATGCTCCTAAGGATTGCACTCGCTACTATTACTAATCCTTTATAGATCCTTCCACAAACCCCAGCACGTCGTGCTGTAAACGGGCTTGTTAACCAACTCACGCAGCAAGCTGCTATGGCGAGCCCCGGTCCTCGTCTCCGCGACCTCATCCATGCAAATTCCGATGTTGAGGACTCAGACACAGAGGATTTCCCTATGGTTCAACACCAACGGCCCCTTCCCGCACCTGCACTGTCTTCTGCCGCCGACTCTGATGATGAGAACCCACCACCTAGGAGGGCTACTGCTCAGAAAAAAGTACCTGGATACCGTCGTGGTCGTGGAGGCACCGCTGCACCCACTCTGGCCGAAACCACTGAGGCTGGCAGTGCCTATGTCTTCATCGATCCGGAAGCTCTTGTCAAGACGAAGAAATCAGCTGATTCAGATTATTTCTTTGGACGCCGTGAAATTGATAAAGGATACAAATGTCGACTTTGCTCGTCCGTTTTCTCTCCCTTATCCAAGCTCACGATACTGATTTGTCCTACAGGCAAGAATATTCAACCGGTTCCAGTCTTTCCACTCGCCGCCTTCATTTTCAGAATACTGAAGGCCACATGGAAGCATACCTTGCTGCAGTTCAGAAATACGGGTTCGAAAACAAGCTACCGCAATTTCTTGAACAGAAGGCCAACGACCAACGTATTGTTAATGCCCAAAGAGTCCCATTCTCTATGACGGCATTCCGGGAGCAATTGGTCAAAGTCTTTGTGTCAAATGACCTTGTATGTTACTTCCTGGCCATGTTTCCACTCTGAGTTTGTCTTCTAGTCGGTCCATCTAATCGAAAGTCGTGACTTTCGTGATCTTTTACTCCTTCTTCGTGAAACTCTCACAGATAAGGAGATCCCTCACCGCACAAAACTCACCAAGCTTGTGCTTGAAGCCTGGGACCAATACTATGCTGATCTGAAGGCCACTTTTCGCGTGAGTGAGACTTGACGTGATTTTCTTGGCGCTGACTTCAGATCCAAAGGCTTCTGTCGGGAAAATTAGTTTCACAGCCGACATATGGAGTAGCAAAGGGATGCATTCCTATCTCGCAATCACAGCTCACTGGCTTGGACCCAGGGGGGATGATGGGTAGGTGGTTCTGCGCCAAGCTTTGTTGGCATTTCGCCGTATCCGCGGGGCACATAGCGGGCAGCGAATTGCACGCATCGTATTCAATATTCTTGAGAATGCAGGGATCATCCGTAATGTGATTGTTTATCTTGATGTCATTCTTTAAAGTGCAATTACGATCTCACTCGGTGAACTTTATTTAGGTTGGGCATTTTACGTTGGACAACGCCTCCAACAATGCCACTTTTTTATTGCATCTCAGTATCCTGCTACAGGAAATTGGGGGTCCACGATTTTGATGAGAAGCAGAATTATATCCGTTGTTTTTCTCACGTCATCAACCTCTGCTCCCAGGTCGTTATCCGGGTTATGGAGAAGGACAACGTTGACGCCGACTATTCAGACTCCGAAACAGATCCTGCCACAGAATCGAGCACGGGTTCCGATCCGGGACCGCGTGCAACACACTACACCTGCAAGGCTGGACCTATTCGACGGGCTCGTAAAATGGTAGCTTTTGTGCGCAAGTCGGGGCAACGCCGCGACAAGCTTCAGGCTATCATTGAACGAGGTAAGACTGACTCAATATGGCGAGAGATCACTGTTGGGGAGAACAACACACCGATTGAAACTACGGTAAATCTTGGCATCTCACAACCCATATTTCTCTGACTTGTATTGGAGATGACTCTGGCTTCAGTCACTGTAATAGCAGATGTCAAAACGCGCTGGGACTCTGTGTTCTATATGTTACGTCGCCTTCGATACTTGCAGCAGGTATGCCCAAATTCTGTCCGAAATTTCATTGGTCACATTATTATTCTAGCCTATAGTTCAGTTTTTTGCGACGAACCGGGATGCCCGAAGGTTTCGGCACCCACTAGAGAACAAGCACTGGAGTCGACTTGAGCTTATGGAATTAATTCTGCAGGTGCAATTGGAAAAATACTTTCTAATCCCAGTTGACCTTTCCATAGCAACCGCACACGGTGCAAGCAACAATGTCTGCCGAAAATACCCCTATCCTTGCTGGCTCCATCCCTGCGTTCGAGCTGTTCATGGCAGCGTGGAACGCTATGCTTGCTGATGCAGACCTAAAGGAGGAGAATATCTCAAAATTTATCGACCCGGGTCTGGCAGTTGCCAACACGTATTACAACAAAATGGGAGATACAGATGCCTACATTATCGCCATGTGTGAGTTGATTCCTCAGCATCTGAATTACTTTTGAACTCGCACCTCAGTTATAAATCCTTCAATTCGATTTGAATGGATTCGGAAAAACTGGTCACGTACTGACCAAGAGAAAGCCAAAAAGATTATTCTTGATAAGGCAAGTCCAACGGGAGCTATAAACCCTTGGTTTTAATTCATGTCCAGCTTTGATCATACGAGACATCCCCTGTCGCTGCCGATGCTCGGTCTCAAACCAGTTCTCCAGGCCGCAGTAGGTCTGGATCAGATTCTCGGCCCCCCCTCTCGGCCGCATTCCAGATCCCGCCCTGCTCCTCCGACACTGAGTGGTGTTACACAGGCGGCAAAGCGATTTCGGAATACCACCCTCGCACTTGATTTCACTTCAGCGAGTGGAGGGACAGCCGACCAATCAATTGAAGCTGAGATGAAGCATTATATTTCCAGTTCTCTCCCTGCAAGGAAGTCGACAGACATGATTGGGTATTGGATGGTTTGGTGTCCCAATTATTTATTGTTAACTGCATCTAAACAATCTGCAGAACCACGGCAAAGCAACCTGGCCAAGGATATTTCGTCTCTTTGCTGATTACGCCCCTATCCAAGCCACCTCGGTGCCTTCGGAACGAGTATTCTCGTCCTCGGCTGAGACAGATACTAAACGTCGAAACCGCACCAGTGCCATGCTGATGGAGGCCCTGCAAATGCTCAAGTTCAATTACAAGAAATCAAGGCTCAACTTTATGTCCGACTGGCAGACTGTCCCTGTCGCGGACGACGATGAAGACTGGCTTCGAACTCTGGCTGACACAGACGACACAGACAGGGATGTAATTTGGCGCGAGATTGTTGACAGTTGCAACTCGGCAGATGGGATCATATTTACGGAAATGCCAGAGGAGAATGACGAGTAATTGAATTTGTATCTTGCTGCAGTTTGACTGCTACTTACAGTTAGTATTGTAAAAACCAAGTGCCATCCAACCTCGTGAGTTAATATTGGTGTAACTCAACCGAGTTGAGTCGACTTGAGTGACTTCAAGTGACTTCAAGTGACTTGAGCCCACCAAGTCAAGTCAAGTCAAGTTGGAAGTTACCGCAAGTCGACTTAACCAAGTCGACTTCCGACTTAACGAGTCGCGGCAACACTACTTACACAAGATGACAGACTGACGATCGTAACCGGTGTTTTACATAGCATGTTGACATGAGGCTGTACAAAATGGTAAAGTAAAACGACAGATTGACAGCAGAAGCCAATGACCTACATAGCATCTAGCTCAGGATAGAACAAAGTATGCCAAACACTCTGTATATAAATACTCTACATAATTCGGTAGATAGAACCAACGAACCACTTCCCCAGTATCAATCTCTCTTCCTTTAAGTCATCCTCCCTTCCGCCACCTCCCCAAGACTCACCGTAAGTAAAACAGTCCGCTTCCTTGAAGCTATTCTGTTTAAACCCGCACTCTTTAACTCTCGATTAACAGTCCACTTCCTCAAAGCTATTCTGTTAAACCCACCTCTTTAGCCCTCGACCAAAATACAAGTAGCCTGGGAGTGAAAACCCTTGTATCAGCACTTCGTTTTCCGAATTCGCCTTTAGCAAGTAGCCTGGGACTGAAACCCTTGTGCTTGTTTGTATAGATAGCTTGGGACCGAAAACCCCTGTATCTGTATCTAGTCAACCGAATCTGCCTTTAGCAAGTAGCCTGGGACCGAAAACCCTTGTATCTATATCTAGTCAACCAAATCCGCCTTTAGCAAGTAGCCTGGGACCGAAAACCCTTGTATCTATATCTAGTCAACCGAATCCACCTTTTGCAAGTAGCCTGGGACCAAAAACCCTTGTACTTGATCATACAGATAGCCTGGGACCAAAAACCCTTGTATCTGTATCTAACCTCTCGAATCTGCAAGTAGCTTAGGACCGAGAAACCTTTGTGCTTGTACCACCACATTCCGTAATTGAACAGTCCGCTTAACTTGGAGCTATTCTGTTTAATTGTTCCGCACCAGCCTCCCCACTCACCTCCGTTTCCACTTTTTCCCACACTTTCCCCTTTTACCACTTCTCCCTATTTTAAGGAGAAACCAACAACTTTTCATTTCACTACCCATTTCCCGAACTTACGAGAAACTCCCGAATAAAGTCATTTCCGGAGGACCTCGTGTATAACATTTTATACGCCTGACACCGGCTAGGGCGTTGACAAAGACATGCCATGACATGAGAGGTGAAGCAACACAAGGCTAGTGCCCGATCTGGGCAGCTAGGGCGAACAGAATAGCAAGCAGGCTATTGGAACGGAGCTAGGGACGATCGTACAGGCTGCACCAATGACCAGAGGTCTGATCAACATTCTGACCAACAAGCTATGACTATTTGATGTTGGTCACAACACTGTGTCACCTAGATGTAATAGATCAATGTTCTGACAGAGTAGAGATGACCTGGATCACCGGCTACATTGCTGGTTGGTCCGGAAGTGGTGCTCAGCATAGATAGAGGGAGGGGACAACGTTGAAAGGTGTTTGATAGCTGTGGCCTCGACCAGAATGATACAGCCGAATCACGCTCAATTAAAGCGTAGCATAGTCCGAAAATGGAAGTAACTCCGAAGAAATCACACCGTGACACTGACAAGTTGGCTGCTTGCAAGAAGCCGGCTTCTTGGCACACAGCTTATTGTTACCAAACGGAGCCTAAGCCCAGATTAGCTCTATAGGACTTATGCCAATCCTTTGGAGCAGCACACTACTTGATTAAGGCAGAAATTGGCAAATTCCTTGCTATTTCACCTATGGTCCGTTTCGTGGCTTATCACTGCCCTTGACATTAGAGAGATATTGGATGGTTAACAGAAGATACATGTCTGGGATCTGGTTGAGTATTCGCTGGGTTTAGAATAGTGCTTGTTGTGATTGCAGTATGGCACTGTACCTGGTCAGACCAGATATTCCGGATGAGCCAATTTTGTTGAGGTTTAGAGAACTTCCTTTTTGACTGTTTCCGAAATTGCAGAAATGCACATGAGAGGGCTGTTGTGTAAAATAAATATGCCCATCAGCTGGTGAATGGCAGGTTCACCTTTGTGTGCTTGACAGAGACTCTTAATCCTCCCTGGGATATGGGAAACCAGTCTTGTTGTGTTTCTTTTTCGGCATTTCTTCAACTTGAATTCAGCAGGGTCCCTACGTCTCTGTTTCTCTTTCTTGAGATTGACAGTCCCCAAGTCCTCTGTGCCATCCACAGTGTCTTCCTGTTTCCATTTTTCTTTTCTTGGTTTGGTAACCCTAGGGCATCAAATCATCTGTTTTATGTCCACGGCCGTAATTTATGCTGTATTTTTGATACACCATGGCTTTACCCATACATCAGGCCTCTGCTGCCATAGCTATAGCACACAGCTATCTCAGGTGGCCCTTACAGATATAATAAAATACATGGCTGGCATATTCAACTATATTTGAACACTGTATTTTGATCAAATGTTCAGGTGATGGGTGAAAAGGTGCATGAACTGAACATTTTTGGCCTAGGTGAGGTGATGTTTAATGTTGCCACGACTCGGAAAGTCAAGTCATTGCAAGTCAAGTCGGCTTAAGTCGATTTTGAATCAAGTCGAGTTGACTAAGTCAACTTGAGTCGACTTGAACAAATTTTCAGAAACTTGTTCTAAGTACTCTGCAGGTTGAAAAAACGCAAAAAAGGAAAAAACAAAAAATCAGCTGTCACAGCTATGTCACAGCGATGTCACCAAGCATGAATCTGTGACTCCTGTCACAAAATTCGACCATGTCCCCAATTTGTCCCCAATCGCGTTTTTTTGACAAACCGTGCAACTAGGCTGTACCGACTCGAAGTCGACTCAAGTCAACTTGAGTTGATAAAGCAACTCAACTTGACTCGGGTTAAATTGGCGACTCCAAGTCGACTTTGTTGGCTCAAGTCTGGAGTTGAGGCAACATTAGTGATGTTTTAATTTTGTGGCCCAATTAGGCCAAAAAAAAACACGCAAATTTTTTTGGCCCAGTATCGGCCAGACTGCCATATATATAAATTTCCCATGATTGCCAAGAATTGAACACCTTGAAATAGACACCTTAAGTGACAGGTAACACCCAGTGAACATTTCATTGAAATATTACAGTAGAGCCAACTTGAAGTTTGAGCTCATATCTATCACAACACTGGTTGGCATATCCAATTTTTCCAGCACAATTTACAATGAAAAATGTCGTTTGTTTTTCGGACATTTTTCACTGAAAAAAACGGTGAAAATTTCAAAGCTTTTTTACCCCTTCTCAACTTTCTTTTGAGTTTTTCACCTCAAACCAGAAAAGTGGTGAAAATGTTTTGGGTTTTCCACCTAGTTTCCAGCTGAAAAATTGATGGAAAACAAACAACATTTTTCATTGAGGATTCAGCAGAAATTTTTGAATTTTCCAACCAGTGCAACAAGACAAAAACTGGCCAGAAGTGCAGAGATAACCTCTGTGGATATTGGTACAAAGAAATGGCTGAAGTGGGACTTACTGATGGCATAAACTACATGAGTTTCATCAACATCCACTCCAAGTGGAAAAGGTAGAATATATTTAAATATATTCAAAATATCTGTATTCAACCAACTGAATATGAATACAATACATTAAAAATACAATACTGGCTCTCAGACTTGAATAGGATACAGATATGAATACAATACGGAATTTTCATATTCATATCACATTTTGGCCAGCACTACGTATGTACCATGCCTATATGCCGTATTTTACGGCTTTTGCAAACCCAAGGGAAGTTTGAGGAAAATTGATCTGAATTCAGAGTTAAGATGGCGTAGGTCTCTTACCATTCAACACAATCCAAGCTGGTGTTTGACAGAGACCCAAATCGGTCGGATTCAGTCCTCAACTTGGACCGGAGATGTCGGCCCATCAGTGGGGGAGCAGGGATCACTGAGGAACAATGTCGGCAATGACGGCCATGCACATCAACCACATATTTAGGTTGCCACATTGTGGCAGAGAGTCAGGAGTGTACGACGACTCGGCATCTTCGGGATGCTGACTTGATGTCTGTTTTAGGAAGCCGTACTTTACATGTAAATGGATGGTTACAGGAGGATGTTTACAGGCTGCCCCATCCCATCTCTGTACCGTTGAAGAATGCTGTGTGTGAACCTGTTGACGGTATGGGCACATAACCATTTTTATGGGCTGTCATTCCGTAAAAATACGTGACGGTTTGATCCTAGGTACCCCCCATGTCCGATTGGCCCACACCTCCCCCACACTGACATTTCCTTATAAGGCATATCTAATCCAATGCGGGCTGATGGCTGTCTGAAACAATGTGGGGCAAGCATGTGGATACATCAAAACACTCCTCTGCCATCAGCTCAGTAGTGTAGAGGTTACAATGTCTGGATTTCATGTGTTGATGCGTGTTTGGTCCCCGGTGCTGTCTTTTTGTTTTCACTTTTTTCTTGATGCCACGCAATGCCTGCCTCCCGCTTTCGAGAGTCAGTGCAAGCACAGCACACCCTAACTCCAGGTATCATCTTTGTCATCTTTGTCATCCCACCTCGCCGGTTAGGGGTTTGAGTTAGGTGGTTAAGGGGTTAGTGTTAGGGTTAGAAGGTTAGGTTAGGGTAGGTATCTATTGGTGTGCAGGGGAGTCGTTATTCAGCTCAGAAGATATACAAAAAAAAAAACATTTCTTGAGGTAGACTCACAACTGGTACATTTTAGGTCACAGGACTCTTGATCAGGAGACAAGCACAGGGATCAAGAGAGGTTTACTCAAACAACTGGGATTATTGGTTAACATTTTGGCAGGTCCCGTGAAACCTGATCTTGGACTTAGGATTTTCTGCTCTTCCTCCATCAGCTCTCTTCTCCTGTACTTTCAAACGAAGCAGCTCAAGGCACAAGTTGTATAGAGAAAGTTATTTTATTTTTCATTCTACATCGAAGGAGCACAATTGATTTTTGGTCAAAATCCGGAACAAGTTGGTCTCATTCAACTCAGAATTGAAAACTGACCATCTTTCCCTGTACAAGTTTTTACACTTTTTCTGAGGGTGCATGAGGCTGAAAAATCTAAGTCCCAACTTAGGTTTGGCGGGCCCTGCGAAAATGGCAACCAATGATCCCAGCCGCTTTGTCCACCACGATAAGTGTAGCCACGTGAGGCAAACACGGTTGGTCACAAGCCTATTCTTGAGGTAGGTTCGGAGCAACCCTCTTTCCGCACCAGGGAGCCAGTGATTCTCAGAGAGGCTTGGTAAAAACTGCCGAAAAAGAATGATGTGTTCAAACTGATTTTTCGCAGTCATTTCAAACTGTATCCTCATGATTTGCATGATAAAGTGTTTATTTGATGTCCCTGCAGACATCTCCAAGCTCAGATTGAGCAGATAGCCCAAGGTTACTGCAGTGCATTCAATCTTTACACAGGAAGATGCACTTCCAATTTACATCAGACAAAACAAGTTCATTTGAAATTCAATTGATTTTATGGGCTCTATAGGCTCAGAGTGTCAGCACAGAGCAGATTCCGGTGAAACGCCGTAACAAGAGCGCGCGGCATCTAGTGCTATTTTGCGATTTCCTAGGACTAGTATTTATACAACGGGAAAGCGCTAGCACTTCTGAAGTGCTATTACTAGCACTTAGGCCTCTGGCTAGGTGATATAAAGGAGAACTGGAGTGAGCCTAAGCTGCCGGTTGTAGCCTCAGATACGACTAGTGTGACGCGCTAGCACGGTCTGAAGGCACAAACCACGGGGAAATAACCATAAGCCTACACAGTCAAGGTGCTAGCACCTAGGGAGCGAGACACAGAAGAGTGGTATTGCGAGCACGCTAGCTGGGGTGCAAGCGGCGAGTCTGGGATCTGAAGGGTAGTAAACTATGCGCTAGCAGCCTTCTAGCAAGGGTGCTAGTGTGCGGAACCCCTCTAACGATCGACCTGAGGCCCGAAACACAGATGCGAGCACGTGACGGTCGCGACGCGGTCGCGAGTCACAAACAGAGACAAAGTAGATAGTAGAGGAATAGCTAGCAGGCTATTGGTGCGGATGCGCGGGTCACCACATATGCAGTAACGGATAAACGGACTGCTAGCCGGTGCTCTGACTCGTGCTAGATGACTCCAGGCGGCGGATTCAACTCCGCTTCGTCAGGATAGCGATTCCAGCAGCTGATGGCAAGCTGAGGGATCACTCACGATACCCTTAAATGGACGCTAGCGGATCAGTGTGGCTGTTCTGCTTGGCATAGACCCATCATAAAACCAAACGGCAGTCGTTTCATTGGCTGTCGTATCTATCACATCATTTTCACTCATTTATATTATTCATTCTGTTTATCACATGTACCATGGACCTCAGTAGTATAAAGGGAGCACAGAGCAGGCTAGAACCTCAGATTATTACACCCCGACTTTGTATGAAGTTGGTGCAGGTGGTCTCAGGTTGCTAGTGGAGATTGTACACACACTTCACAAGTAGTAGCTTTATTGGAATCAATACTGTTGACTCTGGACACGTCGAGATCTTAAGTTGAGGTTCTAAGTTGTTGGCTCGCGGAGTCTTCACGTATAAAACCAAGGGTGTTCTCTTCGAGAACCAGCTAGCAGTTGCGCTAGCAGCTTTGCCTTCACCCCGATATATTCGTAGTGTGTTGGATCGCCTGCTAGGTGATTGTGTGTTGACTCGAGCCCACTAAGAAGAAGACGGACTAGGTGCCCCCACCTCTAGACCGACTGTAACTTGTCAGTTACTTCGCCTTCACCCCGATATTGACGGAAGCGCTGTCGTAGTGTGTTGGGTCGCTAGCTGGACGCTTATAGTGTCTATTGCCAATACAAAGTGGAAACGTTCCTGTTCTTGGTTAAGGAATAGGTCAGCGGCTTAAGGACTGCCTTGTCACTTGAGGATTGAAGTCCCTTTGTTGTTAGCCTCAATAGTCTTTGGGTATCCCATTGCGAGGATTTTCACAAACCTACATACTCTGCCCTGGTGCCCTCGATCTAGCGATCCAGCCACCTTGTATCCAACCCATAAACCCCTGCCCATCCCAGGTGCTAGCGGTATTGTTGTTGGCAGCTGCATAGTGCTAGCGTGTTGTTGAACAGCTTTGTTGAAGTCTAGCAGTCGAATTGTGTTTGTTCCAAACCCGCTGGTCGCATACTACGGCCCGGACCCGAACTCACAAAGAGAAGCACTTACATCTTTGGAGGAATAGATTATTGTAGTGGTGGTTTTGTGGTTGTTTTGTGCAAGCACGAATCTAAGCTATTTCTAGTCGTATATCAAGTGCACCGTTTCACCGGGTTCTGAGGTGACGAGGGCGACTGAAGCACAAAGAGTTCCAATGAATAAGCCTGGAGTTTAGACTAGAATAGTGTAAAGTACAAGGTAATAACTACAGCTTATATAATAAAGTCCCTAGGGGTTGTAAATTAAGGTACAGTGTCCAATAGCAACAGACAAGATTAATGCAAAGTAAATGAAGGGGTATATGAACGTAGAGGAGGCGATCGGGAACCCGAAGGTCGGGAAACCGATCGGAACTGTTTGGGATCCTAAAATGGTATCCTGGTTCGATTGATCAGATAGTTGATCTGATCAATGATCGGGTTGTTTGGGTTGTTCAGGTTCTGGAAGTAAAATGAAGAGATGGTTCATGACACAGAGGGCAAATTCTAGAAGGTTTCTTACCAAGTTCTATGCTCATAACCCCTTTGGTCATGCAGGAAATATAATTTTGTCCGTTCATGATGTGTGTGATCCTCTGTGACAGGTGTGACTTCCATCTTGCTTTCCCTCAAGCTAGACGGGTAAGTGGGAATAAAATGGCTTGTGAGTGGGTTTTGGGACAAAAGTTGATTGCATTAACTCCCTGAGAGCTTTTGAGGCAAAATTGCATCCTCTCACACCAGAGGCTGTAAAAACAAACCGGAAAATTAGAGAATCAGATACATAAAAATCTGAATTACAGAATCAGATGCAGGTAATAACACTATTTACACACCAAAGTGAGCGTGACTACCACCACCCTTGGCACAACTCACCTGGTGGAGCCTTGTGCCGTTTTGTGACTAGTGGCACAAATGGGTGGGTGGCCAGGGTGTCACGACAGCAATCAGGGAGGCAGTTGCTACCACATGAGTGGCATAGAGCTGGCCATGGTGCCGCGATGGTGGTCAGGAAGGCGGTCGCTACCATGGTGTTTCACACCAGTGGCAAGATACGAAAGATGGCTGTGCCCTCTCGTGCCAATCATTCATGCCAGCTGCCAGCGGATGCAAGCACACCAAATAAAGCAAAATTTCTATGTGTATAGAAACTCAGATTGATTTCCTAGGAATCTATGTAAAAATCAGTGCTGTTAAGATTGGGAATATCAAGGTGCACGGAAACTCAAAGAGAAAGTATGAGAACCAACACCAGAATCAGCCACAAAGAAACAAAGCACTTTCGGCTGTGCTGAAAGGGCCATTGAAAGCTCTAAAATCAGTGTGCATTTCAGCCGCGCTGAAATTCTGAGCCATTTTTGCCATTGGCCTGCTATTTATACCCTCCACTAGCAAAATTGCCTCAGGATTTCTGTGCGACTGAAATGCGCACTGAATTTGTAACTTTCAATAGCCCTTTCAGCGCCATTGAAACTCCTTTGTTTCTCTCAAGGTGATTCTGGTATTGATTTTCACACTTTCTCTTTGAGTTTCCGTGCACCTTGATATCCCCAATCTTAACAGCACTGATTTTTACATAGATTCCCGGGAAATCAATCTGAGTTTCTATACGCATTGAAATTTTGCTTTATTTGGTGTGAAGGTGCATGTCCCGCTGTTCTCTGCTGAGATACTTACCTATTGCCGTTATTGTGGCAGCTAGTTCGCGGTATAGGGGTGAGGGGGATCACTTGTAGTACTCTCTAACTACGTGTATCTGTGTAGCTTTTGAGGAAATCTATTGGCTTTCCCAGAGACTTGAAAGCCAGACCACCATGATGGTGATTCTAGTCCAAGGGCAATGGAAGGCGCATTTGTGGAACGAGATGATTAAAGCAATGTAATTGTTAATTTTTCTAGTACCACCTTTTACAGATTTAGAATTTATAGACCACCAGGATCAAGAAAATACAATGTGACACACGGCAGCCTGCACCTAGTCTTCTTACAACTCCTGTCCCTTCCACTTGCCCTCGCGGCATTCAACATAATCTTTGTAGGTGCTCTCCCCATACCGTTCGATGTAAATCTTGCAGTGGCATTCAGACTCTCCATGAAGCACCGCTTGATGATTTCTCGTTGGGTCAGCATGATCAAATTGCGCAGAGCCAAACCACGTACTTTTGCCGATACCTAGCTCAATACACTCGAGAGCACTGGGCAGCCTGCTCTTGCTCCTCAGGCGAACATAGCTTGAGATCAGCACACTTCCTATATGAGCCATGGGCACCCGTAGTCGGATATACTAAAAGGCGACGCACTGAGCCATCCAAAGTTGGGCCTTCTTGTTTTGCTCCAAATGCTGTTTTGCGCTGGACGCAGAAGAGGTGAGGGGGAAAGAGATTAGGAAGATAAGAGGAACATATGCCGCCAGTAACCATTCATGATCAAGATGACAGGGGCACGAAGATGACGAGGACATGGTGATGCAATGGCAAAAGGGAAGTGAGATGTAAACAAACACAACGAGATAGGTGCCTGGGCGCTTGGGCGTTGTTCGGAAAGGTCCGAAAATCCAAATAGCCGAGGTTGGTTTGACACGCCCTGCCCATAATCAAGAGACAAATAATGTGATAGCAAAAGGGAAGTGAGATGTAAACAAACACAACGAGACAGGTGCCTTGGCACTTGGACATTGTTTGAAAGGTCTGAAAATCTGAATAGCTGAGCATTGATTTGATGTGCCCGGTCCATAATCAAGAGATAAATAAACGAAAAATATACAGACAAACATCGGCTAAAGAGGCTTTTTCGTCTGCCTTGCCGGATGGGGACACATTCCAACAGAGACAAGAGGGGGGCAACCCCGGGCATCACCTCATTTCCAAAAAGGGTGGGAAAATAGACTCAGACCCACGACAGTAGAGGTACACAGCTAGTGTCATGACTTTAGTGTCCATTTTCCATAGCTACAGCCAGGACCGGAGACTCCGGCTCAGTGGCACAGGTGAGCATGAATGGTACATTTCATTATCTCCCACCTCCTCTTCACAATCAGGCACATCTGTTGTGTGGGCAGATGTATCTGGCTATGGTTTCCCCTGTGCACAGTCAGCTCAGATATATCCTGACCCCAGCAGCCTTGATAGCAGATGCTGCTGCGTGGCAGATATATCTGGCAGACATCTGCTGCAAGTGTCAGATACATCCACCAGACCTTTGATGTCATGCCGGTGGCAGTGCGGTAGGATGGCCGGATGCGCTGGCGCTGGTCGAGAGAGGATCCTGCAGTATCGCGATGCAAGGGATAGAGCAAGCCAGGAACTGGCTACAACATACGCAAACAGATGACTAATCATGCCTCCGATGGTCCGAAACCGCCCAAACGCCCTACCGCATCTACCCCCCTCAACAAGGCAACGTCCTCATTGCCTACAGCCCTCCTAAACCCAATGAGACACCCCCAATGGCTGTCTGTGTCAACCAACCAACTGAAGCCCACACCAAAACTCCCAACCTAGAATTGCTGCTGTCCGAACGCCCATTGCTCGTGGAGCATGCAAACTGTGCTGGTGGTGAACAATAGAAGTTCCGTCTCCGGATCATATTCGCATGAGAGCCATAGTGTCTTGTATGGCGCCGTTGCAACGTGCTGAATGGATTTTTCGAGCCTGAGCATAGCCTTGAAAGATCGCGCGGTTGTCGGGGAGTCAAAGATGTAGCGTGAATGGGGAGGGATTCTGTGTCGTCGGCCCAATCAAAGCCGGTAAGGACCGACATGACATCGGTGGTGTTCGCAAACGGGGATGAAGGGTCAGCCTCGGTGCCGGCAGCAGTGGCGCCGGTAACAGAGCGACACGTACCATCCTCGAAATGCCCCAATTCCTTCCATCACAGGTTCTCCTTCTCTCAGCCAGTTTCCATCCCGTCTGCCTTCCCCGAAACGAACACAAGCTCGACCGCGTCCACCATCATCGCCCCCTTCTCACCAACTCGTCGTCCTTCCTCAAAACCAGCCCTTTGTCCTTCCGCAAAACCCCTCAGCTTCGCTGCCCCAATATCCCGATCCTGAGACTCCTCTGGTGTTGGTACCGGGAGCCACGCCTCCGCTGCCACCACTGCCATCTTCCCCTTCTCATACGCTGCATTCCATAGGCGCCGCATCGCAGCTGTTTTGTTTCCCGCCTTGGTGTAAGTCACTGGCTAGCGCAGCCTGGAACTCGTCTTCTGTATCGTCGATAGCTCGTCTATTCGCAGGCATCGTTTTCGCGTTTTTTCGTCGGGCCAAATCGGGACAAAAGAGTCAGTGGTGAGCGCGGCAGGACAAGCTGAGTCCGAAAGGTCGTATCGTCGAAGCACACTCCAATCACCATATGCGGTAGGATGGCCGGATGCGCTGGCGCTGGTCGAGAGAGGATCCTGCAGTATTGCGATGCAAGGGATAGAGCAAGCCAGGAACTGGCTACAACATACGCAAACAGATGACTAATCATGCCTCCAATGTTCCGAAACCGCCCGAACACCCTACCGCAGCGGTTTACCTCATCTGCTCAACCAATTAGCAGCTGAATAAAGATTGGTCTACTGCATTCTTTTTCTGCTGGCTTTATATCTTGTAGTCCCAGAATTTTTTGGTATGGAATATCATTTTGAACACATTCTGGATTGAGTCTGACTTGATTCTGATTTTCTCTATTGCATGAATTCCTGTAAACCGAAAGGTTGTTACAGCTCTTTGCGGTACAACAGGCACGGTCTGTTTTTTTCTGTTTTGGCAAGTTTTCACAAGAACAGCTGCCCTGAGCTCAATCCTCAACTGTTTCCCCTCAAAATAGGCTCATTCGATTCGTATTGAAAATCCACAGCGAATTAAACACCGGTATTTTTGATCCTTTTACATAATGAAATTTCTTCTGCAAAAACTTGGTTTTGAGTCAGACATGTGTAACACTCGGAATACTGCCCCGATTGGCCTAGTTTTTGGAATTGAGCTCAGGGCAGCTGTTCTCGTGAAAACTTGCCAAAACAGAAAAAAACAGACCACGCCTGTTGTACCGCAAAGAGCTGTAAGTTCTACAATTGAACTGAGCCAAATTACTGAATATACATGTTCAATACTTTGAATGAAAATTTAACCCTGGGTTCTTCATCTATGTTCTCTGACACTGGTTGGAACATTCAAAATTTTCTGCTGAATCCTCAGTGAAAAATGTTGTTTGTTTTCCATCAATTTTTCAGCTGGAAACTAGGTGGAAAACCCAAAACATTTTCACCACTTTTCTAGTTTGAGGTGAAAATTTCAAAAGAAAGTTGAAAAGGGGTAAAAAAGCTTTCAAAATTTCACCATTTTTTTCAGTGAAAAATGTCTGAAAAACAAACAACATTTTTCACTGTAAATTGTGCTGGAAAAATTGAATCTGCCAACCAGTGTGAACCCTTTAGTTTGTATTGAGCTATCCATTGACCAGGGTTTTCAAAGCCTCGACCTATATTTTCAAGACTCAGAATAGAGAGACAACATCAAAATTCAAACCTAGCCCCAATGTGTGGCTAAATATCATGTTTGTCATGCTAGTTCAGGGGGAAACCAATACTATAAATCACCCATGCAGCTTGTGCTGTATTCCGTGCCCAAATGGTTCAGTAAACCCTGCTCGCAGATGCATTCACCGGGCTGTCAGATGTATCTGCCAAGCAGATCAGACACTGTGACCATAAATTCTCAACTGCATACCATGGATTTTGGTAACTGCCTTCAATTTTGGGCCATTACCCTCCTGCTAACAACTTGCATCCACCTGTCAAAACCAGATGCATCTGCCCATTTGACCAGTAAATATCAAGTAAAGCAATTGAGTTGGGAGTGTAAAATGGTGCTAGAGGCAATTATGAGTGGTTTAGATTATAAAAGTTCAAATAGGTCGCTCATCAAAAGACTCAGGGGTCCGGTGCCTGTGAAAAAAAGCTGAGAGCAGATACATCTGCCTGTCAAAGTCAGATGCATCTGCCCATTTGACAAGTGCATGTCATGTGAGCAATTGAGTTGAGAGTGTAAAATGGTGCTGGAGGCAATTATAAACCATTTAGAAGAGTTCAAATAGGTCGCACATTGAAGGACTTGGAGGTCCAGTATGTGGCTATGCTGAGAGCAGATGCATCCGCCCATTTGACAAGTGCCTGTCAAGTAAAGCAATGGCGCTGAGAGCAGTGAAATTGTTCCAGGGAGTGAAAACTGCCAAGAGAAATAACTGTTCAAGGGGGTAGGACTGCCTGGCAGTAGGCCAGCAGCAGCCGCCAGCAAACTTCTTACCTCCGGGCATATTACTCATATTGGTAGTGGCGGCAAATGCCGGTCCCCTACTCTATATACACTACTTCCGCATGTGGACAATAATTTCATTTGTAATAGTTGTTTACAAATGTGCTTTAACTGATAGGAAGAGGTATTCTTGCGTCAATGACTGTCTCAGTGAGCTCAGCAGTAATGTTCAGAACCTTGGGGTAAACAGTCACTAGCGGTGGAAAGTCACTACAAAATAATACATATGACTGCAAGCTTTATTGGCCGTTGAGCAATCACAAAAGGGCATAATTCATGAGTGACAGTATTGTAAATTTGGTGTGCACTAAAAATCAGATATGGGGACCTCTGATCTTGATGAGTGAGAAGGTAGCCATAAGTACTACATCTACAAAAAAAAAAAAACAATAGCAAAAGCGCAGGGTTTGGTAGAGCTTCGTTATCAATATCTTGGCAGTATGTTTTAGATTTAGAATAAAATCAGAATTTTTGTGTGCAATGAAGATCAAATATGGGGACCTTTGATCTGGCTGAGTGAAAAGGTAGCCATGCTTAATAGCAAAAGCACAGGGTTTGGTAGAGCTTCGTCATCAACATCTTGGCAGTATGTTTAAAGTTGGAATGTTTGCGTGCACTGAATATTGGATGTGGAGACTTTTGGTCTTGATGAGTGAGAAGCTCAGCATGAGTGCTGTGTCCAATATCTTGAAGTTGGTACTAACAGCAAGGGCAATTGATTATATTGTGATCAGATTTCATTACACATTTTTTTGTTCTTCCGAACCATTGCTGTGTTTTGTGTTTGTTAATTTGTTTTGGATTTATTAAAGTTAGTAGTGGAGCGGTTTCGGTGCACGGAATTTTTGATGTGCAAATAGAGTGCAGCAATATTTTGAAACACAGACTTGGTTGGGTGCACCGAGTCAGTTGAACATGCCCTGGATGTTGATAGTTTTTTCGACTAATAGCATCTATTGAGTCTGTAGAGTCTCCCTGCAAAGTTTCAAGGGTATTTAACATGCCCTGGATGCTGAAACGAACATTCTTTCCCGGCACTTTCCGGATCTTTGATATGTGAGTTAAGCGCTTGATATTTCAAAACACAGACTTGAGTGCACCGAGTTTTTTTTGACTAATAGCATCTATTGAGGCTGTAGAGGCTCCCTGCAAAGTTTCAAGGGTATTTAACATGCCCTGGATGCTGAAACGATCATTCATGGCACTTTCCGGATCTTTGATATGCAAGTCAAGCACTTGATATTTCAAAACACACACTTGAGTGCACCGAGTTTTTTTTACTACTCGTCATTCACAAAAGTAACCGGAAATCTCAGTTGTACAAGCGAAATATGTAGTTTTTTGGAACTTCAATGGATAGTACATGTTAATAGCGAGTATGTCCCCCCTTGGACTCAATTACAGCGTCAACCACTGCCGGCATCCGGTCCACAAGTTGATTAATCTCGGCAAACGTGATTTTGTCCCACGCCTCGCGAATCGCGTCGCACAGCTGCTCATACGACGATGGCTGGGGTCGGATTGCCCGAATATGCTTCTTGAGAATATGCCACACAGGTTCAATGGGTGAAAGATCGGGAGAAGTTGGTGGATGGGGGAAAATAATGATGTTGTGATTGGTGAGCCATTTCTGCGTGGCCTTGGCACGGTGTGATGCCGCGCCATCCTGTTGGAACTTGAAATTGGGCCGCTGCCTCTTTATTTGGCGGTGGAAAGGAAGGAAGGGGCCTTCGAGGACCTGCTGGATGTATCGCTGAGCCGTCATACCTCCACCCTTTCCACCGGGGTACTGGAGAACAACAAGGGGCCCCTTGAAGCCATTTGCGATGATTCCCCACACCATGGTGCGAATCGGGTTCTGGGGAAGCACAGGGACACAGCATTCATCCAACAGCTCCTCCCCCGGCTTCCGGGTAACCCAAACTCGGCCCTTCTTGTCGTCAAGGCAGACGTAAGCTTCATCGGACCAACCGATGTTTTCCCATTCTCGGGGATCCATTGATTTCTCGTCTCTCTCAAGAGCCCATGCCATTCTTTTCTCCTTTGTGGCTGCAGAGCGGTAGGGGACCTTCTTGGCAACACGCCGGTGGTATCCCTCCTCAGCTGCAATGCGTCGCACGGTCTCGGCACTGACAGATGGTGTAATTTCGTTGGCAATCTCACGGAAGGGTTTACGTCGGTTTTTGATGGAGATTTGGGTGATGAGAGCCTTCTCCGGCTTGCAGAAGGTCGGCGGGCGGCCAGAACGGGGGAGATTCGTGGTCGAACCAGTCTCCTGGAACTTTTTCCAGAGATCATGGCCGGTGGATGATCGGATGCCGTGATCACGACAGGCACGGCTGATGTTTCCGTGCGCCTGGACAGCGCCAATGAAGCGATTTTTGCGAGGTGAGTCGAGGCATCGGCGGGTAGTATCCTTAGGCATATGGTGGTAGGTGGAGGTTGAATTTGGGGCACGTGGTTATGATGTCACAGCAGATTTCCGGTTACTTTTGTGAATGACGAGTAATAGCATCTATGAGGCTGTAGAGGCTCCCTGCAAAGTTTCAAGGGTCTTTAACATGCCCTGGATACTGAAATGAACATTCTTTCCCAGTACTTTCCGGATCTTTGATATGCAAGTTAAGCACTTGATATATCAAAACACAGACTTGTGTGGAGCAGAGATGGAGCAGAGTGGAGTAGAAATCACGACACATAATGTAGCCGGCCCGGGAATTGGGAGGACGATGAATCAGATGATCTACACATGTGACTGATATGATAATATCGGCCACATGTGACTGATGTCGGCAAAACCTCGCGTATATGGTTTTGCGGGAGGAATGTCAATCCAGCATCACAAAACCCTTCTCTGTCAACAGAGTAGGGGATACCTCCAGACATATTACTCATAACTTAGTAAGATGGTTGATTATAAACAGTATTTCCCGGTTCGTCGGGATATGCTACCTCCTACTTGGTCTGAAATCCGAGACCGCCGGGGTGGGTTGAGCGCCACTTTGTAATGACGCAGAGTCGAGGGAGGTTTAAAGAAGGGGGAGACGGGCACAAAGGACATTATACCAAAGCACCCTCCAAGGCTTCAGAATTCCCCTTTTCCCGCACCATGACAATCACCAAAGCTCAATCGACACCTCTCATTGCCGTAGTCGGCGCTACTGGTGTACAAGGCGGTAGTGTTATCAAGGCGCTCTCCGAATCCGACAAGCCGTACCGCATACGTGGATTTACCCGGGACGTCGCAAAACCAGCCGCAGAGGCACTCAAAAAACGGGGTGTGGAGCTGGTCGCCGTGAATTTGGTCTTGGAAAACAAGGAGGAGGTGTACAAGGCGTTCGTTGGCGCGGATTATGCTTTCGTAAGTTGTTTCAACCATGTTTGATAATGCCCGTGGTTCAATTTTTGACTCACTTGGCGCGATTCAGTTAGTCACGAATTACTGGGAACATATGAATTCCGAGAGGGTAATAATACGCACCGGAATCCTGTTTGCACACTCACTGATCAAAGTGACAGGAAGTGTCGGAGGGGAAGCTGCTCATTGACGCCGCCAAAGCCGCGGGGGTGAAAGGCATAATCTGGTCCGGTCTGGTACCCGTCAAGAAAATCAGCGGCGGGAAATACACAAAGGTTGAGCACTTCGACGGCAAGGCCCAGGTCACGGAATACGGCCGCGCCTCGGGCGTCCCTTTCGTTGACGTCCAAGCCGGTATGTACGCCTCAAACTTGCTCGGTAACTTCCCACTGCTCGTGAAAGAGCCCGACGGCACCTTTGCGCTGCCGTGGGTCGTAAGACCCACGACGGTCATGCCCACAATCGACATGGAGAACGACTATGGGCTGTATGTCCGTTGGGTGCTTGAAATGCCCGTGTTCCCCGATGGGTTGGACGTATACACTACAAGCGAGGACATCAGCCTGGAGGATCAAGCCCGCCAAATTTCGGAAGGCAAGTATTGCAGTGGAACACATCAATTGTGAATAAATACTCACCATTGTTTGCATGCAGGCACCGGGAAGAAGGTTGTATTCAAGCAAATCAGTCCTGAAGCGGCCACGCAGAGATTTGTTTTCGCTTGGCTTCCCGCCCGCGGCTGCCGTCGACATTGTAGAAGGATTCCAGTTCTTCGATGAGTTTGGATGTGAGTGCAGTGTTTTTATTTAACATTTTGGCTGATAGTTAAACCCACCAGACTATGGCGGCAATCCGTCCACCGGCGCAAAGGGCCCTCGCGCGACCGACGCGCACTTTCGCTGAGTTTGTAAAGAATGCGGACTGGAGCAAGGTCCTCGCTTGATATACTAGAGATACTCCTTTGAGTTAAGACAAAGTTTCCATACGCAAGTCCGCTCCAGATTCAGACGCGGAGACACCGTCAGATGGAGGATTCTGAACCAGAAGGTTGAGAAGAAGGTGGTTCGGACCAAGTCCGAGTCGGCCTGGAATCGGCCGACCTTCACGTGCTGCTCAGGGACTTGCTCTAAACGCTCACTCAGAGTCAGAATTATCACCATGTTCTCTACCCCCCAAACCGTTCCCCTCCCATTCCAATGGATGTACTGCTTTTCTTATTACAATTGCCGCCGCGGGGGCCGTCGCCCCATTCTCACACCCGACTGCTTCAAATTTATTCCGACCCTCCTCTTGGTATACCGCCTCGCTATGACGGCGGTGGTCAGCCTCACTGACCCAGAAGAGAGTGGTATTCTCCTGCTCTTCATAGGTCATATTTTCATTGGCAAGTGCTCGTGTCTGCTATAATTATTTGAGTCCCGCATGATGACCTCGTTCGAAATCAGCGCTGGCCACGGCCCCCATTGCCAACCTATGGCTTAGGACCGAGCTCGTGCTTCAAAATGACATCCATGTCGTCCTTTCCCTCACCACATCTGTCGCGGCGTTCGTCGCGTATCTTATGCATCTGCCGAACTGACGAGGAGTCTTTGGCTGCAGCTGGTTTTACTGGGCCCGGGGCCGCGATCGCTGGTCGAAAAAAGGAAGAGTTCATGCCCCTTGAAGGTCTGCATATTTCGAGTTGCTACTCGAACCTTCAACATTGATCGATTATCCCAGGCAAACATCGTCTTGCTATGGAGAAGAACCCTGAATCCCCACCACTGACTCGAAGTCCAATCCTCCTCCGCCGCTGCAATGGTACCTGAACCTTTATTTCATCGTTGTAACATCATCGATCTTATTCGTCAGAACAGATGAATCTTTTTTAAGGCACATCGCTGCCAACTCTGAGATGAAGGTCCTGTTAAAGGTATGGAGGGTGAATCGAATATTCGGCACCGTGCCGCCAGCGATCCACCGTGCTCACTCAAATCCACCCATTATTTACATCGAGCCTTTGAAAGCCGAAGACACAACTCGACGGTCGTGAGTCGGGACAAGTTCTTTATAGTCATCGTTTGCGCTCGTTCACGCCAACCGCTGTTTGAATTTACTGTAATTACTTTTGAATTACTGCCAGGTTCACGAACTAATTAATTCATTCAACCCTCGCCCAGGTCCATATGTCTGTTATCCACCGACAGGTACACATTGCCTTTCTATTACTCCCTCTTCAAAGCACCCATTCAAATTACAATGGCTCGCCGAGTAACACACATTGTTACTGCTATTTGAATTTTGAATTGATCATAGAACGCGCAATATGCCATTCGTTTTTACGGTTGAGTTTCTATGGGCTAACTGCGTATTCCTCAGCTCTATTATATGCGCTGTTCAAGTTCCGCGGTTGCCGGGAACATGCACATAGGGGCCTTCAAATTGTCAGCCGATTACAATTTCAATTTGCCCCGCATTGCGCTGATCTGGCGGGTGGACATCCGCTGCAGCAGATGTATCCGCCTCCTTTTGATGAGCATCAACAGTGAACACATTCTTTGAAATTGGCTGGGAGCATGCACTAGCCCCATATCCAGCAGATAGAATGGATTGGTCCAACGAAAATAGTGAACCATACTCACTTGATAACTG
Source organism: Mycena olivaceomarginata (assembly GCA_029378375.1). NCBI lineage: Eukaryota > Fungi > Basidiomycota > Agaricomycetes > Agaricales > Mycenaceae > Mycena > Mycena olivaceomarginata. Next base: position 4,945 of record JARKIC010001149.1, on the reverse strand, counting down.
GCCAATCTTTCAAGGATGTGAATAAAAAATGGCTGAATCTGCTGCTGAAGGCAAAGCAAGGTCCGAAACTCTGTACCAGTGTACCTCTGTCGTATGGTTGAAAAGAACCACTTTCAATCATGCCAAAGTGAGTCAGGATTAAATTACAGTATCCACATGGGAGTATAAGAGTACATAATTGCATGCAAGAAAAAACCACACACCAATGAGGGGATATTATGCAGGCGACGGAACTGGAGGGGACATAAGTTCCGAATGGAGGAGAATTTAAACCACCGTTATTAATCCAAGCGAGTGGCGGATGTGTCCATCATTATCTTCCAAAAGCCGAAACCTCGTTGGGTTGGGTCCGGAGGCAGTGGGATTGTTGGATGCAAAATGGCTGGTTCAACTGCAGTGCTCAAGTAAGTAAATTGAAGCAGTGTGGAAGCATACAATTTGCAGTCAGATGTATCTGCTGTTGCATTTTCCAAGTCGAAGTCAGTGAGATGGGGCTTAGGAATAGAAGAGAAAATTACATAAAAAACAAAAGCTCAAACCCCTGCACCAAAGCCAGAAGATCCAACCAAGGCCGAGCTTGAGGCCGAGGTGTGCAATTAGCTGGCAGATGTGTCCGCCACCATGTTCTGCTTGTCAGAATTCGACCAAATTGGACCCAGAAGGGGGGAGGTATGATATTGAAGGTAAATGTCCAAACTGTAGCGGGATACATCAAGTCCGGACAATAGATACATTCGGAGATCAGATACATTCGCTTGATGCCAGATACATTCAGTTGAAACCAGATCCATTCAGGCTAACACAGATCCATTCACTGACCGTGTTTCTCCCTCTTGAATATGACACCAGTTGTGTGCAAGGTGAAGACGCAGACACCATGTAAGAAGACACTGTGTAAGAAGACGCCAACACTTCAAGCCCGGAAGTTGCGGTAGGGAAGATCTGTTGGCCGACGTGAGATACTTGCCATTTCGGGCCAAGCTGCCATCTCTCAACGCTCTGGCTTAACGCACTCGAAGGAGGGCTACTTAGCAAAAAGAAGGCAAAAATACCATGAGAGTCCCTTGGTCTTGACCCATCACAATTGGCATGGCTGCATCAAGGGCCAAGCTGGACTCACTCGAGGCAAAAAACAGCGGTCGTGTGGGGTGTCACAATTATCACGGTGGTTACATCTTGTCACTACAAGGGATCATTCAATCGAGGCCGATGAGGAACAATAAAATAGCGTGTTCAAAATCGAATCACTACAGATCTACTTTAAACCTCGGAAACGGTACAAAATCTATGTGTCTCAGGTAGCAATTCAAATAAAAAGAAGGACATCTGTCCCAAGCATCATCCATAGTCAATGTGCGGTCAACTTTGCAAAGTGACTTTACAGCCAAACTAGTAAAAGCTTCTCAGAAACAGGTCGTAAAATGTGGTTTGACACATACCTTTAATTCCGCCCTTTCTTAGTGGGCTTATCAAAGAGTGAGATCAATCATGATGGCGGTAGGCGACCGAAAAATAGGGTATATAGAAGCAAGGTCAGGCAGATATTTGATGCACTGTGCCTTGGTTTTTCGTCTGATCTGAAAGCTTCCAAGCGAACCATGGATGTGAAACCATGCTCCCAGTGGGTGTCAGATTCAATGAGGTCATCATCGTGGTCGTCTTCCAAATCTGTAGCCCCAAGCATTAAACAAGGAAGCAGATGCGAAATACGCCACATACGCATTTGAACAGGAGCCGCGCTCGAAGATCGAGATGCTCCCTGGGTCAATACTGTGGTAACCTCGAGATCCGAGTCCGTGTCAGAATGGGCGGTATGGGAGAGAATTTCTTGCCCACCTTCGGTCAGTGTGCATATTTTGATTGGGTTGGAGCACAGAGTATCAAGCACTGTTGATTGGGGTTCCTGTTTGATTAAGGCTGTCGAGGCAGAGGGTAATAAGGCCAGGGCGGGATTCGATTTTGACATGAGTTGAGGGAATGATGAACTATTTCTGATTTCTCTCAAGGATGTCTGGGCATACCTGGTCCCATGAATCTGTCAGCATACGAGGTGGGTGGGATCAATCCAGTCGTTTTCCAAGAAGCGGCCCACAATTAGAGTCAATGTAGGCGCACGAGAACATCTGTTCATACATGTCAAAAGCTGCAACGCACCACCACAATGTGACCTACATAGTTGCGGAATTCCATCAATTGATGTGACGTGGTGCTGTCAATAAGCTGTTGATCTGCCAGTGCATGCTTGACAGTGCTGTAGAACATTTGATGCGCTCTCAAGACGGCGTGCTGGAGTGGGGTAGTGCTGGCCAAAATATGATATGAATATGAAAATTCTGTATTGTATTCATATCCATATCATATTCACCTCTGCTCATCTGTATTGTATCTGTACATATCATATTCATATCCATGAGAGTGAATATGAATATGATATGAATACATTCAAATATATTCTGGTCAAATTTTTCCCCCCAAATGTCAGCAACGGCCCTCTGGGTCGGCTCTAAACAGCGAATAAACCCGACGAGAACCCCAACCAGGATAAACCCAATAGACGCTAGTAGCTCGTGTGTTCCCCGAGCAAGTAGGACCAGTCGTACGGCGTCCTCCCTAGGTGTCACGATTCAATGCAAATCTTATCGCTCCAACGCCTTATCTAAGCGCTCAATCACAAGCGCCTATGGAGGATATCATGAACCCGTGATAACAAGATCATCTGCCACTCCTTGTATCGCCACTTGATAGATGGGCCACGAGATCAGTGTTGCGGCAGATATCAAGATGCTGATTGATCCTGGGAACCTGGATGGATATTTATGGCAGAACAATAAAAGCAGTACACCTGACAATCAGAGATCTGTCAGAGACACTGCCATGTCAGGGATCGACAGGACAACATTGATAACAACTGTCAGGAGGACAATGTTCAACATCGTAGCTAGAAACGGTTTCTTAGACTGAGCATAGCTATTGTACAACACAACAAAAGTGTAGTCGTTCTCACAGTCCACTCAAGTAGTATAAGTAGTGTACACTTTCGACTGTAGTCTCCAGCCTTTTATTCATTCATTTTCACAATGTTCATACCACATCCTTCACTCCCTGTTCATCTTACCGAGCAGTGGATTGAGGTGTTGTCTGTGACACTAGGAGGGCCGTATGGCGTAGGTCGGGATGCGAGGCGGAACCCGGAACGAGTCGAAGAGGGTGTGATATCCACCCAGGTATACAACCCGGGGTGTGGATATAACCCGTAGTACGGTGCGAAGGAAGCGGGGCAGGGTGGAGACAATGCCTATGTCAAGCCAAGGTAGAAGCCTGAGATTAGACGAGGTAGATATCTACTGTACATGGAGATTCTACCGTGCTTATATAGGCTTCTAATAATTAAAGCGATCGTGGTCAATCGCGATCAGTTCCTGCACCGTAGCATTAAGGAGCATTAATGCTGATGCTCCTGGACTCCTCTGTGTTGGTTTCCGTGGCGTCGGTGGACCTAGGAGACCTGACGCTCAGGTTTCCTAGTCCTAAGTGTCATTGTATCCAGTGGTTCAAAACCCGATCGGGTTTGCAACCACTCCTGTATTTTGTGTACTCTTCTGTGTCAGCCCTGGGTGTGTCCGGGGACTAGAGTTCCGTCTGTACGGGTTCCTAGTCCCTAACGTCTTCTGTATCCCGTGGTGCAGACTCCCTGAGTCTGCGGCTTTAGAATCCGAGGTCGGGTTTCCAACCATGAGAAGGTCACGTGGTGGCGTCATGAGAGTCCCGTGCCGCTAAGATGTGTCTGTATCCATACGGACACGTCGCGCAAAAAAGTAGAAACCAGGTGATTCATGACACCAAACAACACGTCAAATCCGGCCAGCTTAAGTGCTCAAAAAGAGGCTCCCTATGGACTGCAGTACAAGCAAGCCTTCAGTGGCCCAGTTCTGAGGCAAAATGCTGAAACCCAGGTGCCCGGCAAGCCTTACCTTCAATGTTGCAAACATTTTTTGATTGCATCAAGTCGCTCGTGGGTAGAGTTTCTGAGCCAGAGCGTGGCTTGGGAGAGATCCAAGTTAGCTTCTGACCATGCTGTTCAGTGTGGATCACCAGACACATGCCAATTGAAGTCTGAGGCGGCCCAAACCGTGGCTGAGTGTATCCAAATATATCTGGATATGCTTGACCACCATATCATATTATATCTATTATCATATTCATACTCATATCCACCTGTATTCATATTCAGTGTGAGGTCCATGGCCATTTCATATTTATATGTATTTGAATATATTCAAAATATATATTGTCCGTGTCGTATTTTTGGCCAGCACTAGAGTGGGGGAAGGAGGAGGGGATGTGGGTGGTAGCAGGAAAAAGGCGGCGGGAGCGCCAGAAACGCCATGTGTCCTTTGCCAAGCCAAAACAGCAACACAGATGCATTCGCATGCATTCGGCTGAATGCATCTGTTCTCAGCCGAATGCATCTGATCTCCAAATGTATCTATCGTCCAGCTTTGGATACATCCTCTGACTGTAGAGATATGGATGGCTAACGGAAGATACATGTCTGGGATCTGATCGAGTATTCGCCATGTTTAGAACGGTGCTTGTTACAATTGCAGTATGGCACCGTACCTGGTCGGACCAAGATATTCCGGATGAGCCAATTTTTGTCGAGGTTTAGAGAACTTCCCATTTTGACTGTTTCCGAATTGCAGGAGAACGCACACGAGAGGGCTGTTGTGCGAAATAAATATCCCTACCAGCTGGCAAATGGCGGGTTCACCTTTGCGCGCTTGACAGAGACTCTGAATCCTCCTCGGATCTGGGAAATCAGTCTTGTTCTTTTGGTTTCTTTTTTTGGCATTTCTTCGACTTGAATTCGGCAGGGTCCCTACGCCTCTGTTCTCTTTCTTTTTTGACAGCCCCTGAGTCCTCTGCGCTATCCACAATGTCTTCC
>JARKIC010001148.1:0-147862 GCA_029378375.1 Mycena olivaceomarginata | reverse complement strand
GTCCATTTACGGTTCTAGGAGTTTGTTTCCCGTTGGGGTTTCGGGTCATCACGGGCTCTTGCCTCTCTGAGTCCGACCGCTGAGGTTTATTTATTCGTACAAATTTCTTCCGTTGACAACATCCCCAGGCCAGCAACGAGGACGGACCACAACCCATTACTCCTCCCAGGTCGTGCGTGGTCTTGCAAGTGGCGATAAAATAAATGATCGTCTGCATTTCCCAATTTCTCGTGAGTTTCCCCAACCCTTATTTGTACTCCGGACAGGCTGACCTCCATAACTACACAGAGCAATCACTGTCTACTCGGCTTATGTTAGTTTACGTTCGGAACCATCTTCTGCGATGTTCCGGAACATATCACTCAAGACTACCGCCTCCCGCCCACCGCCCCCCCACTCGACGCACTCGCAAGACGCAGCCGCGCCTTGACCCGCTAGCCGCCACCAACACCCCATACTTGTATGGTAGGTAACGTAGGGAGGTGCAGCACTCTGGCTCCCCCCCCCCTCAAGCTGCGTGACTGGGCGGAGTCGTCGCTCTACCACGTTCAAGATGCCCTCAACGCTCGTCCATCCCCCTGGCTCGAGCAGCTCGCTGTCCGGTGGTTCACTCAACCACTCGTCGACGTACTCGAGCGAGGCGCGTATACTTGCATGCATGTTTACGATGGATGCAGGTGGATCCACATGGACCATTCTTTCCGTTGAGGGTTCACGACCCTCACCCCGCTTGCGGGTGCGATGTCCCCTGGTCCGCATTGCTCTGGCGCGCGGCGGCAGCCTCTCTCTGTCTTCTGCTGCGCCCCTCCCTATTTCCGATCCTGTGCGCTCTCTAACTCCCAGGCGTCCCTCGCACCACTTGCAGGCTCGAGATCGTTTCCTTCGTTGGCCCACGCTCGTCTTAGTTGCGCTGGCGGGGGATGGCGGATACACAGGAAGGCGGGTGGCCAGAAAGGGTCGAACGGTATGTAGGGACGTAGTGCATGTATAGACCCTCAGCGAGGTTCGCCGACCTGCCGTCCCCTTGTCGCGGGGCTGGGGCTTGCGATCTTTGGGTCGCCCTGAATTTACCAAGACGGCTTAAATGGCTTGACTTAGTTTCGTATGATCGGCGATATAATCATTTTCTTATTCACCCGTCGTCTTTTGAGTAGCTACAACGTAGTCGAGTGTATGTATGCTCGCGATCTTGAATTTCAATTGCTCAAACGACATGCAGAGATGTGTTTACCCACTGAGTTGACCCGGGTATTCAGAGCCACCGTGACCCGGAGCTAGGCGCTGTTTGTTTGTCTTTGTGGACGTGACTCCGCCCCGTATTTCATCCTTCCTTCCTATTTGCAGCTCTATCATTGAAAATATCCAGTGTCAAGACTCGTTCAAAGGTCCAACTGGCCCAAAATCGGAACGAAGTCCTGCAAAGATCATCTGAGCTCAGCCTTGCCTTTATATTGACGATAGAGGAATAGAGCGAAGAAACTCGACAGTGATACTGCGCGGGCCATTAGAGCGACAATGACTTCGGGTGGTCTTGAAAACCCAAATAATTCGCTCCAATCACGGTTCAAAAACCAGTCTCAAAGCAGGAACGAAACAGAGAACAGCTCAATCTCGAGAGCATTACTGGGCCGAGAGACCATGAAATTGCGTGCGCAAGCTAAGGACGACAAGCTCGAGATCACCAAGCTTCGCAAACAAATTGAAGTGCTCAGCCAAGCAACTCCGCAACACCGTAGCGACAACCCAGTCTATTAACTTGCAGCCCACCGAAACCTACCCGCCGCCAACATAAGAAGGCTTTCTCACCTCTAATTTCCGCTTCTCACACAAGATATTGCCCAGCAACTCCGATCAATATCAGCAATTCAGAGGAGAGTGTAATTGAGGACGGGAGGGCGAAATGAGGAACGTCGGAGAGCGATGAGAGAGATGGGAAGCATGATCAAGGGGATTAAAGGAAGGGAGGACGTGAATGAGGAGCGTCAATGCAATGAAGGCGAGGAGACCAATCGAAGGAAAGGGACGAGGCATCGAGCAGCAAAGCGTGAAGGAGAGAGGAGCGACGTCGGAGGACGAGAAGGACAGTCGGAAGACGAGAAGGAGTCGAAACTTACCTTCATATGGCCTTCAGCCTGTTCAAATTCAAAACCCCGCTTTCATCCTGCAAATGTTACCTTCGCTCCACAGGTCCGTTTTCATCTCCACCTTGTCACCCTTTTGTGCAAAATAACCTTCATCGACCTTCATTCTCCCATTTGACGCTTATAGCTTCGATTTCCACCTTGATTTGTTCAAAGATTTTGTCTTCATCACACGGTTTTGGAGGGAAAGAATAAGTCGCCGAAACCGATTTAATTTATCCCACGCTACGCGAGAGGCGGGCTCTGACTGTCCCCCTACTGTACCAGCGCTACTAGTGCCTGGTAACCTTGGCGCACAGCTACTACACAATTGTTGTTTCCTGATGCTTATACACAGGGCTTTCGGTCGGAGCCGGGAGTCGCCGACTCGCTAACTTCCTCGCTATTCGTGAGTACGTCGGAATTAGATAACGCCGAGGAAAACAAGGTTGCACAGCGCCAGCATTGATTGCCCTTAGTTTAGACATGTTTAAGCCAGAACTATTGCTGCTCGCTTTCTCCTCAACCATCGATGTTTGTCATGGATTCAGATTATTCTGATTCCCTTTCGCCTCGTGATACTGTAAACTTTTGTAGAGCGGAAACCGTCACGGTAGTATGAGTTTCCTTTTTGGGATGCGTCCGAAAAAAATGTGTTTGTCATTATTTTGCCAAACATGTGACTGCATTGCCCGTGCAATCCATTGGATTTCCAACTGCGTGACTGTATTGCCCTCACTGCAAGCCATTGGATTTCCAAACAATCACGTTTGCCAAAGGCCAGCCTCTCTGGAGGGATTGGGGCATTGAAGTTTGGAGGTTTTATAGTGCTTTGTCTTTCTGTATGACTACGGTCCGTCCACTGAGATTCAGCTCAAAACTCGACACTACTCTGCCTTCCCCCTCGGGTAATATGCTTCATGGAGCTGTATGCCAACTGAAGCTTCAGTGAGCAGGGGCAAAGGGGGTTCAGTATTACAGCTCTTTGCGGTACAAAGGGCGCGGACGATTTTTTTTCGATTTTGGAACTTTTTGACTAGGACAGCCACCACATGTCCAATTCTCGTCCGATTCCCTCGTAAATATGCCTATTCGAATCACGCTGAAAATCCGTAGCGGATGGTATCCTACGATTTTTGATCCCATTAAAAAATAAACTTTCGTCATTTTCGGCATGTTCCAACCTAGGACAGCTATAACTTTGATTTCTGATGCTCAATGGCCCTGATTTTTTTACCTAATGTCTTCCAGCATATTCCCCAGAGGATAGTGTACTAGGATAGTGAATGTGGTCCTACGAAAATTTTATGATGTATATTAGTTCGGGAAGAATGGATTTGGGACTTTTCCGAGCGATAGGTGACCGAAATCCGGCTTGATTCACCTCTTTGGCCCAAAATACCGCAATTCGAGACATAAGTTGCTATGTGAAGGAGATGTACAGTGGTATCAATGGAGTTTAGGGGTCACAATGTGCAGTGCAATGTTGTCATTTTGAGTGTTTTGTAGATACCCCAAAATGGACAGCCCAATTTCGTAATGAAAATAGGTTTTAAATTTTGCTATAATCGCATAGTCGATTTTCAGATAACACTGATTTTTTTTTTTTTTTTGTGTGAGGCAATGATGCAAGTAAAGTACGGACTAAACTATCGAAAACTTCATGAAATTCATGAAAAATTCAGCAAAATTCTAATTGAAGTGGTTTGGCTAACAACCCAAACATGCTGGCAATTAATTTTTGCCAAAACCACCGGCGGTACATGTATTGCAATTTGTATTCTGCAGCTCTGAGTGTGGACCGAATTCTATTAAGACAATAAGTATATGAATCTTGTAGTCTTTGTTAGGTTTCAGTCAAGTTAGAATTTTCTACCCAGCCCATCCTTCAAAGTAGCGGAATTGATGAAATAGAAATGCAAGTAAATTCATACATTTCGGAGAAAATATAATTGTCAGGTCGCAGTCATGTTCAGAATTTTCTTCCCGGCACACATCCTTCAAATTAAGGGCAGAATTGATGAAATTGAAACTCATAATGTGTCAGAATTGATTAAGAATTGATGAATGGGGCACACCCGCAATTTTATAAGGAGAGAGATGAACAGCATCTGATCATTGAAGTAGGAAAGATGAAGGAACATGATTTTTTGTGTTTCTGGTGGGTGCTTTGGTTTCGAGATCACAACCCAATTGACCTCGACGACAGCAGAAAAAAGACGCGACGCGACGGTCACGTGGCAGTTGGGACCACGTTTTGATTATTGATCGATGTGGAGAACGGGCCGGTCAGATAACGGGCCGGTCTGCAAGATCAGCTGATAATCAATATAAGGCTAGTGCAAAGATTGACAGATGGCGGAGTTTGAAATGGCTTCAGACAGACAGACGCACGTAATTTTAATAAAGGGGTGATGAAAAAAGCCGTGGGGTTTTGCCCAGAGCCAAAAGCCGCATGCGGCTGTGCGCAACCTATCTATTACATTCGGAATGAAATTTCTTCTCACAACACTTCGCACCATGCCTGATGCTGCTATCCTGTGGCCGTCGGGAGATGATTTCTTCCTGTACAATGATTTGATCGTTGCACGTCATCCGCGCTTAACCGGTGCCTTCGCGAGTATCGATGGACTCAATCTTGCCTGCCAAACTTCAGAGGACGACGAAATCGAGAACGCTACGTACAACGGTTGGCTATGTGAGCATTTTGTGAGCTCGGTTTTTGGTCTTTTCTCCTAAAGGTGCCCATGATTTTCATTTCATTGGTTCAGGCTAACACTAAACATGCTTCTTGCAGGGACTGTGATTGCTGCGAACCTCAATGCACCCGGCAGTTGGCACGACTCGCGGGTAGCCCAGTCAATTTACGAAAAACTCCTCGCACAAACACCCGACGGGTTCTATTTTGTTGCTGACACTGCATTTCCTCGCGGTGTGCAACAGATAGCAAGGAAAATCCGAGCTCCAATCAAAACTGGTCAGCGGATGCAAGGGACGCTACAGGATCGGTCCAAAGGTGGTGATCAAGGCAATGTACATGTATATGATCAGCGCGGCATCGACTGACTCGAAAACAGAAGACCAGAAATGCCTGCCCTACATGTTCCACAAGGAGCTGACATGGAGCTCACTTCGACGGGACTCGTTGCTCCTTCCTCTCCTTCCTGCCAGCTGTTTGCGTAGTGGTGGGGTCCGCCGAATGCCTTCGCTCGCCCAGGGTGGCTCTTCCCCTCTTGCGCTCGCGGTGATCCCGGTTCAGGTTACCGTTATCATTGGACTCGACCTTTGCTGTTGTTGTCTGGGAGGACTTCTGTAACGGCTGCGCTGCTGTATTAATGTCACCCATTTGGCTTGTTTGGTGAAGGTCTGCAGCATCCGATCCTCCCAGTACTTTGGCTCGACCTTGGACGTCGAGAGAGTACTCGACATGTTGCTGCAGGATGAGTGACGGGTGCTCCCCATGCAGGCAAAGGTCCGATGAATCCCGCGGGTGACCTTCATATGAGGGATGCAGTGGACGCACCCAACACGGGTTCATACAGGCCCTGGGGCCATCTATGTTTCCCGTGGGAGAGGGCCAACACACGGTGGACGAGGGAGAGTGGATAGGCCGTGCTAGTTCAGTGTACAAATCAGCAAAAAAGAAGGCATCACAAAAGGAAGTTGAAATAAAAGATAAAGAATAAAAAATAGGGTTGTAAAGCCTGCGTGTGAAAGATCGCACACACCGGAACTTGTCCGGATACTCACCCTCCGAGCACGTTCCTCCCAACTGTACTCCTCCCCCACCCGTTCCCAACGAACTCCCCACCCCGGGCAACGACAGAGATGCAACGAGGACCGTGCTGCACTCGCCGGATGCCCCACCCCCGAACAGCCAAATTTGTTGTCGAAGCGTTCCCAAGAGAAACCTCGTCCGGTCAGATGCTCCGTGGCCACCTGTTCCGGTGAGCGGTCTGGGGTTGTTGCGGTACACTTTCAATGACCGGCCGTTGTATTCGTACCTAAAATGAGGGATTGTGTTAGTTGCCTGTTTTCTCTGTCCATCACGCGGCCCACGGGAATCGGCTTCAAGGAACAAAACTCACCCTGAAAACATATCAACTGCCCTGCAGGCGTCTTCCTCCTTGGCAAAGATGACGGTGCCAAAGCCTCGTGAGCGACCGTCATGGTTGAGGGCAACGTCTGCGTAGAGAATGGGACCCGCCTTGCGGAAAGTGTCCTTTAGATCCTGCCACTGGATGTGGAATGGTAGCTGGTACGATTAAGCCATGCACATTAAGAGACAAAAGAAAACGGACATTTTCCACGAACAGATTTGACCCTGGCGGCACATAATCGTTCCCCATGGTGTCGGTGAAGTGGACCTCCAGGAAGTGCCCATGCCACAGGTAGCCACTGAACATGCTGACTGCACGCTGAGCGCCGTCCATGGTGGCCAGTAGCACGGTTCCGCAACCATTGTTCACGGAGACATTGGCACGCAGAACAGTGCCAGCGGTGTGGAAGAGGTCCTTGAGGTCCTGCCAGCGGATGTGGTAAGGAAGATTGGTGACGGAGAACCGGGTGCGAGTGTCAGGCAGAAGGTTTGGGGCTGTGGGGGTCACCATCTGGATGAATGCATCGATATCATCAAAGGGCATTGTGTTGGAGGACAAACTGGTTATCGGATTCATTGACTCAGCACTGATCACGTGGATGACATCAAATCTCCCAAATAAGGACCTGCCTGGAGATTCCCGAGATACTAACACACCGATCAGATCTCCATTGCTTTGGATATGGTAGTACATATTCATCTATCTTCAACATAAATACACCCTGCCTGGGGATTCCCGAGATACTAACACTGATCAGATCTCCATTGCTTTGGATATGGTAGTACGTATTCATCTATCTTCAACATAAATACAGCCTGCCTGGAGATTCCTGAGATACCAACCACCCATCAGATCTCTATTGCTTTGGATATGATCGGTGTTAGTATCTTGGGAATCTCCAGGCAGAGGTGAAGTAAAGGTAAATGACACTTCTATGTTGTTTGGCCAACTTCAGATTATTTATTTTGCTCTCCCGTCTTCAATTGTTTCTCACCCCACGCACGGTGCAAAGAATTGTGCACCGTGCGTGGGGTGAGAAACAATTGAACTCAGCTCAATTCAACCAAGTGCACCATAGATCTGAATGAATAAATTGAACGAAAGGGGATGGGAGGCCGCGAAGCGGCCCGACCAGTCCCTTGTAAAATTACATAAAGGTCTTTGACGTCTTTGGAGTCTTTGCCAAGACGTCAAAGACCTCAAAGACCCATTTTCCCCCAAGACGATGTCTTTGGCTATGCAGATTCAAAATCCTGGCCAAGAAATTTCATCTTGAGCAAGACAATTAAGACGCAAAATCTTTGGGAAAGATGCAGCTCACTGATGAAAGATACTGCTCCAAGATATCCTCAAAGACTCAATCATCTCACAATTTTGCGTAATTGAGCATAATATTTTTATATATTGAGAAGGACACGAGATACAGGTCTACAGTGGTGCTCATTAAAAATGTGCACCGCAGTGTCAACCATATTGGGGCCACCTGGTGACCCTGGACAACTTGTAGACATGAAATATAGCTAAATAGAGGACTTCTTAGCACTTCTCTAATTTTCCAAATATGGGCAATTCAGTCAAAATCAAGGCTTGTGTAAGCCTCCGAAAATTACCTTTTTTGGAGGTGACGGGAAGAAACTGAGTACATAGCATGAAAGTGCTTCCCAGACACCTTGCCCCCCACAAATATGTGGGTAAACTCATGCAACGGTGCTTTGAATGCACTGGTGGCAAATGAGCATTCAAGAGACGTTGAAGTGACCTTGAACAGTGTTTTCTTCAGCGCTGCACAAGGTGTGATGGGACTTAAGACTTAGCACATTTGAACAGTACTGTCATTTGCTGCCTGCTGTGACAGTGGCATCTGGGAGCTGAATCATTACGGTTTCTTGGCTCAGTTGAAAGTGCAGCCAACTTTGAAGTTCTTTCACTCCTCATCGCGTGTGTTCGAATCCCGCCCTTTGCATACCTTTTGCTTCACAGTTGAACACTGTTTGAACCATGATTAAGAGGAGATTAAGTAAAGCAGTACTTGAACAGGGTTTAGCGTTGAAATGTACATTGTTTAAGGCAAACTTTGTAGGGTTACTGGGAATGGACGGGTAACGTGGTGGGTTTACCCGTTCTATTAGAAGGGAGATTTAGTGGTCTAGGGCTACCCTCAATAATTCCCTCAATACCCTCTGGCAAAACCTTGCAAAACCTCTCAATACCATAGGCAGGGGACTTAGAGCATTGAGGGTGTATGTTGCGGTGCCGGCCAGCGCGCCCGGGGCCCCCGCCGTCCCGACATCGTGCTCGCTGCCCGCCGCGATGCCGACGGTGTCGGGCGAGCACTTAACCGAAAATTCACAGTAAAATACTCAAAAAATCAGAAATAATAATATTAAAGCAAGTGCTTCCCTCGCGCCATCGCGCGAACGACGGTGCGCCCCTCCCGCATGATACCCGACACGATGTTGGTGAGGGCGGGCCGAAAATTCCCGAGAAATTCAGTGTAAATACGAATAAATATAAGAAGGCGGGTGCGCATATCACGCCATCGCGCGCCCGACAGCGCGCCCCCCGCGCCTGCTGCCCGACTACATTCCAGGATGAGGTTGCATGACTCGCACCCCATCCGGCATTCCTTGAGCGTAATTTGGACATTGAATTGGGGTTGGCCCCTCATACTCTGCTCCATAACACGCTGCAAACCAGGGCACGCTAGGTGACCACTTGAAGAGAACAGGTGTGATATTCTCGAAGCTTACCACGTACGCAAATGTTGAAGCTCCGAGCTTAGGATTTTAACCGGGACACGGATTATCAAGCCCCGCAAGTTTGCGCTACCTTCAAGTTGTTCGCCTATGCAAATGTTGAAACAACAGATTATCCCGCTTCAAATTTTTTCACTTTGTCAAATACTTCGGGACCCCTCGGATAACTTCTCGACTTTGTCTTCAAGTCGTGCTCTTATTGTTTGGTGCTCTTTCGCAAGATCTGGCCACCCAGTTCTGCTCCCCTGTTTCCATTCATATTTTATGTATTGTGGGTAGAGTCGTATGAATGCGATGCTTGTTTGCCTACTTTTATGTCTAGTCTTGAAGATTATGAGGATTATGAGAGCTATGGTGGCTATAGGGTCTACGCAGCCATGATAGATCTGGTGGTGTCTATAGTGGTCTATGAGATTCAAACCGCCCCTCCCACCTTTCTATATAGACGGCGGTTTCTTATGAGGTCTTTCATGTCTTTCTTGGGCTTTGAGGGTCTATGATGCAATTTCAGATTTTCCTGATGCAGCAGCGTCAGAACCAGCAGCAGCGGTACCCTCCAGCGGCGGCGGCAGCACCAGTTCCGGCAGCAGCAGCACATCCATCAGCAGATGTGAAGTAGACGCAGTTGTCGAGCGTTCCGTGCTGCGCAACGGGGACGATGGCAGGCTGATGGGTGATTCCCCTTCGGCCAGATGTTGCCGTTGAGCCCATGATGGGCTTGTGACCTCCCTGCCTGATTGCATGGGGGGCCGATCCCGCGTCGATGCTGACGCGGGCTGAGACCGCGGGGGCCTACATACCCCTACATACAAACGGCTTCTTTTTTTTTGCTGTCCCGCCACTCGGGCCCGGCTGTGAATTCTCAACCTCTCCGTCCTTTTTTATGAAAGTGGCGCTATAACACTCAGGTTCGGTGAACTCCTGCTCCTTTGTATCAATTCTGTCTGTCCACCTGGCTTGCGCATTGATACCCCTGTCTTTTTCGATGTCCCACCACTCATGCCCGGCCGTGAATTCTCAACCCTTCCAGCATTTTTTATGAAAAGTGGCGCTATAACACTCAGAGGCGCGCGAGGCGGCCAAGGGCTCGGCGAACTCCTGCTCCTTTTTATCAATTCTCCGCCAAAGCCATTGAACAAGAAAATTCGGCAGCTCCTCGACTTTTCCGGCCAGCTTCCAACCTGAATTTCAGTGCCGTTTGTAGTAGTCCCCGTCGTACCCTTTGCCGTTTGCAGTAGTCCCCGTCTCGCAATCAATATATTTCAATTCAGTTGCTGCAATCAAACTCCTTTTACTCGCTCATCCTTTTGCGGATGATATGCAACTGTCCAAGTGCAAATCATGGGTCCGCTGTACTGAGGTGCGCGTTGATCCGTCGGTGCGAAGCAGGAACGCGATAATCCTCGGCATAGGTCACGCGATGGGCCAAGTAAACAAGGACAGCCGTGGATCTCCCCACCTGTGTATTCCTACATCAGCGACGTACGGGTACCTCTTGCGAGATTACGAGGAGAAAAAAAGAAAAAGATTCTCACTAGCGGGGATGCATTAAGGGGGCAGCGAGTAGGAAGGGTGGTGGGAGAAGGAAAGAAGCAGAACTAAAATCATTTTTTAACTAGCATGATTTTTGTGGACGGGACGGCCGTCTTCACTGCCGTCCAGCGACGGGACGGCATGTTGGGAGAGCAGTAGCCCAGGGACGGGACGAGACGGTTGTCCGTCCGTCCGTCCGTCTAACCGTCCTGGACGGGTACGGTGACGATCCCTATGCACGCTGATGGCACGAGTTACTCACTACAAGGCTCGCTCCCAGCCGCAAACTGCAAAGGGCAAGGAAACTTTGTCTGAGGCCGAGGATCCCGGATATTTGGGGGACGGACTGACTGGAAGAGCCTGGCCTTGATTTACTTTACGGCAGACCGTGAGCCTTGTCTGATATGTAACAAGACGGAGACCGGATGATGAGTTCCCCGATCAGCCGCTCAATCAAAATCGCACGCACGCACCCAGATTGTGCACCTGCGGTATATTGCCATTGGCTGAGGTCTCCAGTGAGTTCCCCGATCAGCCGCTCAACAATCACCAATTTCTTCCCGCGACATTCTTTTTTCTCACACCTTCGAGGGCTGTGGCTTCACCTTCTTTTCTTCCCCCATGACAGCACAGCCAAATCGTCCCACTAATAAGCGACCCAGGAGCGACTCGTGGTCTTCGACTACATTCAGAACTGCGGTTAGAGACGACGAGTTCTATCACACATCAGGAGACTGCATTATCCGGGTGGAGGACACTCTTTTTAAGGTCAGATCCAGAATGTTTTGGTTCTCCGACTGCTCTGACTTGCTACAGATTCACAGATTCATCATCACTCGAGACTCCCTGATATTCTCGTCGCTGTTTGAGCTTACCCAGGGCAGTTTAGCTGTCGAAGGGATGTCCGATGAGCTACCTATAACGTTAGCGGGCGACACGGCCAGTGATATGCGATCTCTGCTGAAATGTATCTATGCCCCGTAAGTTTGAGTATCTCCTCTTCTACTAAGTCTGACGGCGATCAGAGCATATGATGCCCAGGTC
Organism: Mycena olivaceomarginata; assembly: GCA_029378375.1. Classification (NCBI taxonomy): domain Eukaryota; kingdom Fungi; phylum Basidiomycota; class Agaricomycetes; order Agaricales; family Mycenaceae; genus Mycena; species Mycena olivaceomarginata. The sequence goes on along the minus strand of JARKIC010001148.1, from coordinate 136,309 downwards.
CAAGAGATTCCTGTCACTGAAGGTCGACAATATTCTGTCCTCCGCTCTTCTTTTCCACAAGTATGGCATGTCGCGATGGCAGAACTGGGCCTTGGCGGTGATCCAGAAGTTCTTAGCCAAGGACAGCACCGCATTATCTTCGGCCCATTTTCATGCGATATACGACCTTTCTTACCTACTTTCGGCCGATTCCCTGCAGCAAAATACTACCAGAATATGGCTGGGCAGGATCAATGCCGGGAATCTCCCAATATCGGAGGCCCTCGGCGTCGCAGAATTGAGAGGGGCGAGGCCATTTCTTACACAGCTTTACGTGCAGCTGGTCAATCGTTTGTCCGGACCCGCTGGGGCACTACCTGGTCCCATGAAAATCCATTTCCGCGGGCTCGCCCAGATCCACATTCAACGACTGCTTGTTGGATACTATTCACTTAACGAGACTTGGAGGAGATTTCGACATGCGAGGATCCCTTTAGCTCGTCATCCGACTTGTGTCCCGGAGAGGCATACCAGACTGTGCCAGCCACCATTCATGTTGAAGTGGGAGCACGCCATGTCGGAGGGGGAACAAGTCCCCATTACAACCATAGGCCATCGCATTCAAACTGCAATCTCCAGCTTTCGGTCCGTTACCATGCCATTCATGATCCAGGATACAGTCTGGAGCGGCATGCCATGCCCATACCTCTTCTCGAGCTCACCTGATGATCCACTGGTAAGGTTGATTGGGGCGATACCTACATCCCTCGAAGGTTATTTCTTCGGTACGAATCTCTTGCTCCGTAGCTGTGCATTGTCTGAAGGCTACATCCATCAGCTTCTGACGATTGATCCGTTTGATACTAAACTGCAATGGAAACATGTATTATGCTATGCAGGAGTACTACTAGTTAGACTAGTGATGGGGATGTAAAGGGTAAAATGGTATCATGGTAGCACTCGAGACAAACCGCCTCCGCCCCTGACCCTTTTTGGGAAAGGTACCACCCCCTGCCGACGGCTTCCCAGCGGAGCTCCAAACCTGAAGCGCTGGGGTGCGCGCCAAACATTGAAACAAGTGTCCTCCCTCTCTCTTCCTCCTTCCACCGCACCGCAACGTTCTTCTCCTCTGCAATGCCTCTGCTCCACAATCACCAGCTCATGAACGTCAACGTGCGGGGCGTTCCCTGCCCGCAACTCGCCTGGAGTTGTTTCCCTCCCTGCTCCCCGCCAGTGCCAGAAGACAACAGCGACGTCTTGCCGACGTCCACGCAAGTGCCATGCTCGTCTGGATGGGACAACACACAGCAGGCCATGATGCCAGGGATCAAGGTCAAAGGGGTAAAACGACACAAACCCAAGTGCGTGTTTGCTGTGGCCCTCCTCGCCCACCTCCCTGACTATCCACAGCCCCAAATCTCCGCCTCGCATGCAGCTGCCATCTGCTACCGCGCCTCCCGCCGCGCGTGCTCCTCCTTCTGTGGATGCCCCGCCGCTGCCCGCCGCCGCGCCACCTACTGCCGCGCCTTCCGCCGCGCGTGCTCTTCCTGCCGTGGATGCCCCGCCGCCGCCCCACGACCGGGCCGCCAGCCACGCACACGACATCGACGACACCGCCCTCGACGGCGCCTCCAACGGCCCGCCCCCGCGCACGCCGGGCCGCCACACAGCCTAAACGACACAAGTATACCTCTGCGCCGGAGGTACATGCCACTCGTCGTGCTCCTGCAAATGGGCACAATTTCTCTTTTACGTCCCCCCCGAGTACAAGTAGAAGCTTTATATTCATCCTATAGCTTTGTATTAATCCTATAGCTTTGTATTCATCCTATAGCCACGGGTATGGCTTAATTAGGTGGGCTTCCTTCGCCAAAAGAACCACTGATGAACCCACCCCCGCAGGTTGACGGACGGGACCGACCAGCCGCGCGCCCTGATTGAGATTCGCGCAGCTCTACTCCCTCCTCCCTCCGACACCTTCCACCGCACAGAACTCTATCCCCGCCCCGATGACGACTGTGGGCTTCCCCGGCTACCTGAGCATATCGTCTGTCTCCGTCTCCGACCAGAGAGCCATATAAGGAGCGGTTTCAGGAACTTTCCTCTGAGCTCTACGCTGGATTAGCCGCAGATCCAGCGAAGGTTGCAAGCAAGCGAAAACATTTTGTTGGAGAAAATTAGAGTCTGCTCCGGTTTCGAAAACTTTCTACGTCCCATGTCATATGATGACATCTCTTGGGCTTGTCGAAATGGCCCTGTAATCGTCCTGAATGCTGATTCTAGACATTCTGACGCACTTATTCTTCGCCGACCGAAAGCTGGGCCCATTCATATCCCCCTCCCAGAAGTCACCCTTGAAAATCTGGAACAGCAAAGATCTACGCTACTGAATGTCCTTCAACATTCCAATGTCAGGACCCAAGAAATGGAATCCTCTCGGCTTTTTGAAAAACAAGAAGATTTTTCGTCAAAATCAACGGCTGAGCATTTCGAAGAGATCTTGAACTGGCTCTGGAAATCTGTCGTCAGCCCCCTCTTACAGGCTCTTGAATCGGTAGGTCCCGAATAGTCTGAGCGATATTAGATTTGAACAAAGTTTCAGGATGAATATGCAGAAGGAAGGATTTGGTGGTGCTTGACGGGAGCATTTGTGGGGCTCCCTGTTCATGCAGCATCGAAATCTGATAAATTTATCCATTCATACACGTCAACTCTTGGTGTGCTGAATGATGGATATTTGAGAAGTTTGTCTGCCATTCTAACTGTCGGTGTAGTTGGTGTTACTCACAACAGCAAAGCAAGAGAAGGAATGTTGCCTGGAGTCGAACAGGAGGTCAAGGGGCTCACATCAACCGTTGGGAAATCCAACGTTCGTAGTCTCGTCGGTTCACAAGCAACTGTGGATGCAGTGAAAAACGTGCTTCAACAATGTTCATGGATTCATCTTGCCTGTCACGGAAAACAGGATCTCGTTGACCCACCAAAAAGCTGTCTTCAACTTTATGACGGCAATCTTGAGTTGAATTTTGCAGATGCAGCTATCTAATGCGGAATTTGTATATCTGGCAGCGTGTGAGACAGCTATGGGCGATTCCGAATTGGTCAATGAGTCGTTTCATTTGGGCGGCGGATTCATTACAGCAGGGTTTAAGGGTGATATTGGCACATTATGGTCCATGCGGGATTTAGATGGGCCTGGTGTTGCAGACGCAGTGCATACCCATTTATTCCGTGACGGACAGCCAAAGGCAAGTGAGGCGGCCAGAGCGCTGCATATAGCTGTGAGAAAATTGAGGAGTGCAGGAGTTCCTCACAAGAGATGGGTTCCTTTCATTCGTATGGGCATCTAACTTACAAATGTTGTACAGTATCTTGTAAAACAGCCAGGTATTCCTATGTTTACTTAATCCACATACTATGGTGCGGGTCACCTAGCTGCCGCTACCCCATGCTTGAGATTTTCCGGGCCGAGTTTTGCCTCTATTTCTTATCCCTCTTTAGAAAGTGATTCTTTTGACGATACAAGCTGATCCTAAAGAGGGATTTGTATTTAAATCAAAACTGAAGGAGGTAAACTGTTTTCTTGCCGTCAAATTGGCCACAAGCAGGGGAAATAACGGAAATTTGGGCTGATTGTGGCTGTGTACAGGGCCAAAAAAAATTCTCCAGCCAATTGGCCACTAAGTTTGGGTAGTGGCAGCTAGGTGACCCGCACCATAGGCTTCCCTGTGTTGAAGCAACGGTCATGATCATGATATGTTCCGTTGCGTTGCGAGATATCGTGTGATGCGGCGCCCTAAGACCCATACCAGGCCTAAAGGTTGTGGGAATTGCAATCATCCGGATAGATATCTGGTCTGCGGGAGCATTTTCCAACTATCACTCCACTTAGACTTGACGTACATACTTTTGGCGTCTGAATGGTTTCCCAGTCGTATTTGATGGCCACTTGCCGGCAGGTACCGAACAATTGTTGATACCGAAACAAAGGCAGATGTCCCTGACTGCGTCAAATTTGGACGAAGGCCGGATTTCAGAAGAACACGAGTTTCAAGTTAATTCCAGACTGTAGTATTTCGTTCAATTCGTAAGGCGGTTTGGGGGTGTGACACCATCGTACGAATTGAACGTAATACTACAGTATTCAATCTCCTTCCTGGTCACCTGCTGGGAGGGGAGGAATTGCCGCGAACCCTGACGACAATCTTTTTCTCGACTCAAACTAAATGCCAAATTCACTGTCCATCCCATCTGCTACATCTGTCATCGTGTCTTCAATGGGACCGAATACTCGACTCATGGTCCAGATTGCTTGGAGGAAATATATCGTCCACATACTCGCCAATTATACCAGCGTCTCTTTGTAGTTGATGAAATTGGTTGTATATGGATGCAAGGCGGGTACAGAAGGAATTATTGTTGACCATCCAGGCCATCTCACTGCTGTGATTGATGCTTCTGGAGCCACACATTGGTTTAATATTACTGGATTATTTCGTTCAAATCGACAGTCACGCATCACGCACCCCGGTGTCGATGTCGAATTTCGGTCGAGGTCACGCGTCACCCAGGCGAGTGTCGAGTGTCGAATGGGTCAAACGGTCATGAAATTTGCCATAAAATCGGTATAAATTTAAAAACCAATTCATACGTCTCCCAGTGTCTTCAAAAGACCAGAATTCAGAAGTTCCTCCCATATTTAGGCCTATGTCGTGTGTTTCCGGCCCAAAAGGCTCGCCCAAATTACGGCCAGAACATGAGAAAAACCAAAATATATAGAAGCTAATGTAAAACTATTGCAAAGATTTCTGGCAGGACAATTGGCTGAGGAATTAGCATCGTGTCTGCAGAATGTCGAATTTTTGGTGGTCGTCACGCTCAGTTGGGCGGGGGGGGGGGGGCTGTATTGTACTCGTCAGGTCCACGACATGAACAACGAGTTTACGGAAAGTATACAATGTAGTACTGCATGGGTGGCTGTCCATCTAGAAATCTACAAGATACTAACCGAGCACACACTGATTCCAGGTGTTAGATCACGCAAGACGCTGGCTGGGTGTGGACTAGCCGGCCCTCGAATGGACAGGACCTCCGGATAAAACCCTGTGGGACCTGACCACCAGCATGCTGGTGTACGGGAAAAAATTCACTTCTCCCAGGTGTAAATCCCTGGAGTCCACCAGTCCACACGCAACTGTCGCATGTCGTCCCTTTGCACAGTGAATGATAGAATTCCGTTCCGGGACGTCGTACCTTTAGGAGACGTTCATTGCCCTGAGGTATTGCCTCCTAAACCTGTCGAATCCACGGACAAGCTCCCAAATTCCTATGTGCCAGGCACCGGGGCATCCACGCACAGCATAGGGGTGGTATCGAAGATCTTGTTCACGTCGTAGGCAAGAGGGGCGTAATTTTTCTTTGGGGCAGGAGGTCACGGAAAATTTGAAGTGCGTTGTCGCTTTGCAGTGTGTCCCTGAGTTCTGGCAAGTCCGTATCCAGTTTTGCAAAAAATGCTTCGCGGATAGGCAGTAGCTCAGAGTGGGCACATTTGAACAATGTATGTGCTAGGTCTTCAACATGGACATAGCAGAAGCGGCACAGGCGCCATTCGCGAGGGACGATGGATTTGCCCCGTTCCTTCCATCTCCGTCGTTCCACTGCCAACAAGTGGGCAGACAAAATCATTCGTGTGAGTGCCCGTCGATGTCCAGATGTCTTGGCTCGTAAATAGTGCCGGAAGTCCAAACTTTTCTTCACCAACTTGTTGCTGTCTTTGTCAAATTCCAATCGCCCGATATCTCAGTCAGTTCTTCACCGATTCACATAAAATCTAGATAGATCTACTCGGCTAATTGATGCCCAATTAGTAATAGAGAGAGATTTGTGAAAATATTATGTATTAGGTAATTTCTGGTTTCAGGCTGTTTTCACACCAAAAGCTGTCTAGCATGCCGAGAACATGTCCCAGCGGCCTAGTATTTTGGTATGGACAAACCCTATATCTAGGGGAACATGTGATAGAGTCAGAAACGCGGATACGTCACATAAGGTTCCTCTATAGACTATCTCCCTTGAATACATTTGCCAGTTTTGGCATTGAGAGATATTGTAAAGATTACATTTATCTAGGAATCTTATATATTTCTGGCTCTATCACGTGTTTTCCTAGCCATAGGTGTTGTCCATACCAAAATATTAGGCTGCTGGGACATGTTCTCGGCATGCTACATAGACAGCTTTTGGTGTGAGAACAGCCTGAAACCAGAAATTACCTAATACATAATATTTTCACAAATCTCTCTCTATTACTAATTGCGCATCAATTAGCCGAGTAGATCTATCTAGTTTTTATGTGAATCGGTGAAGAACTGACTGAGATATCGGGAATTCTCTGAAACTATCCCAAAACCGAAATTTTTCGTTCGTGCCTTCGGTACTGCCATTGGCTGTAAACAATTCAACAGTGTTCAAAATGGCATTACAAAGCATGTGATTACAAATGCCATTTCAGGGCTGGGGTTCAAAATGAGAATATCTTGGGGGTCGATTCTAGCCTTAAACATGTCTAGTGCTTCCTTATCCCTCCTGCTCTTGGCTGAATTAAACCATTTGATAGTGAGGCACAGGGTTCAAAATGGCATTATGAAGCATGTGATTCAAAATGGCATTTTGAGCCTGATTGATGGCAACACCTAGACATAAAATGGCAAAGTCAGCCAGCTCCCGAATGTCAGGATCGCCTCGCATGTTCTCCCACACGAGGATCGGAACACATCTAGTACTCGGACAAACACAAATATCTCGCCCATTCTTTATCCGTTTGACCCGAAGCCTGGTGTGGTGTGAAGCCTGGGGTCCGAGCTACGAAACCCATACAGTATATGCACCTTCATTATACTCTAATCACCCCAGGGATTCAAACAATTCAACCAGTGCACCTCAGGATGTTAATACAGTGTCAATGACCACATATACCAAGGTTCAGAATATTCCGCGCACCAGCTCCTTCAGAATGTCAATTTTATAATGTTGTTCAATGTTTGGTCCTACCTATTATATTGAGCAGAGCGCTATCGGAGGTCTTAACTAATATGGATCAAATCTAGAGATTCAATTAGATTGTGAGATACAGGTTGGTGACAATTTTCGGCGATGGGGCATGCCAACATGGGAATTGAAACCCCAGCATACAGACACTCTATTGATAGGGCTAATACCAATGGGAAAGGCTTACCAAATAGTCGAGGGACATTGGATGCTGCTCATGGGTTGAAAGCGAGAGTGTGACTGATCGGCGTGCTGCCACAAGTCTTTTCCCATTGAGGAGTATTGTGTGAATAACTTGGTTCAAACACATATCGATGGAATTTCCTACTGACCCAGGTTGAGAGTGAAAAGGAGGAGCGCCCCATTAGCAAGTAGGCTCGTAACCAGCCTGCCTATTTGCTGCAACGCTTGGGAGACCTCCATCTCAATAGAATTCAAAAAGAGCTCCGACAGCCAAAAGCGGAGTTTAAAGGCTTCAGACAAACGTAAGTAATTTTATAAAGAGAGAGACGCGTCTGGATTCGTATTCGGAGCGATACAACTTCAACTATCGGAGCGCCACACAATCGTCGTAGACGTCCTCATGATTCGGTTGCCAGACTCCTCCCATTCCTCTCCATCGTTCAATAATCGAACCCGTTGCTCCACTCTTGGTAAATTTCCATCTTTGTCTCGACTTGGTATCGGTAATAATCCTCTCGGTGCCTTTGCCGTATCTCTTATGGAGACGCGAGCGAGTGCGAATATATGGGCGAGCAGTTCAGTTTCTATCTATGATCTTCGTCCCGACTTAACGGCGGTGCCTTTGAATGTATTTTGATTTACACTGGAAGACTTAAGACGGAGGGAAATCCATAGGGCTGCCGATCGCCAGGGTAGGTGAATAAGCGTCCGTAGCCGCGCGCCGGAGTGAAGCGAAGGCATATCTTGTTACAGTTAATTAAAACTTCAGTGCCGCCAAAATTTTTGTTAAGACTTGAGCTTAAGGGCAAGTTAACCTTAAGTTAAGTTAAGGCCTAACCCTTAAATCCAACACTGCTGAAATCCGGTAGGCCCGCCATCATCTTATGGGAAAGTCCGTGGCTTGGATGCCAACCCCAGCCATTCTCGGCATTGAACCACCATCCTGTCCCATTCTTCGCTTTTACGAATCCCACAGGGGATCAGAATTCATCCGCTCTTTCATATCCAACGGCGAAGCAGGTGCTCCCTCAATCCATATCAACAGATGTCCATGAAGCGACCCTCGTACTTGAGCTTCAACGACGGCATACCATCCCTTTACTTTTCCATGGATTCCAATTTTCGAAGCCCTTTTTGCGCCCAGAATTATATCTAAGAACTTTGTTATCATCAAGTAGAAGAACTCCGCACCGGCCACCGGATTCTCGGCCATGGTCTTTGCGCGGATACTTGGTTCATTTTTTGCGTTATCGATTGCATGAAAAATCTTGTTCGAGTCAACTTCGCGTCCCGCCAAAATCTGAGCTAATGATTTTACTGTTCATCTGCTGCTTCATGTTGTTCACGTCACCGCCCGAACCGGGAATATGATCAGAGACATGGTTGAGGTACTTCATTACCTTCGCTGCTGCTTTTTCCCCAACTGTTTCCGGTTTTGTGAAAGGATTCTTCTCAAGCCTGGACTGATAAGTATCCATCGACTGGGTGTCAATCTTTTGCATTAAATCCTGTACTACCGGGAACCAGGATCGATTTGTAGCCAGCCGAGCTTTGAATGAGGACTGACGCCGCTGTAGAATATTACTCATTACAAATATGAAGGACTTGTGCACTTGGAAGCATCGATCTGCAAGACATAGCAAGTGTTGCACATGAGGCAAAGTATCGACCTGGTGGAATGGAATGTCTGTCGAAATCCTCACATTGTTGTTATCAACCATCCCGACACCGTACATTTATAACAATCCTAATAGTTTTTGTGGATGCCGCGTCTTTTACATGAATCTGAGTGAATCACATTCCACGAAACTCGTAAGTATATTGTTCCAAATTCGCCCAACTTTGAGCCAAAATTTACTACAACGTTGCATAAAATTTCTGGGGAGAAGGTATTTCTGCACATTTTCTACAACTTCGAAAAACTACGCATATTTTTGAACATTTTGAGCAAAAATGTGCGAAAATACCAGGGGGGGTTTCCCTGATGGGAAAGAAAGGCAAGAAGACGTACCACGACAATACCACGAGGTACATAGGCTTTCTTTTCATTCGGCCGGCTCTCGCACAATTGTATAGCGAGATGAGCGGGACGGCGGGGCCATGGAGGTGGTACTGGGTGTCGCCAGGAGGTGGAGGAGGCGCACAGTGTGGCAGACGTGACAAAGACGTGATTGATAGGGCTTGCAGCCGTGCCGTAAAATTATAGACTCGTGAACCAGTCGACGTTAACGGGTGATCTCAGTTAGAGACCGGACGTAAATCTGAACTGGGAAAATCGACAACAGAGCCAACAATCAGACAAAGAGAACACAAACAGGGAGATCACCGTTAACGGACTGGGCCCTCTTGGCACACTTTAAGCGGGGTTTTGGATCGTCCGCCATTTCAGAGGTGCGGACTTCGTCAAAATTCTTCGAAATACGACCCGGAACATGTTAGATGTAAGATGAATAACTTTTGATTCTCTATCAAATAAGCCCTACTTGTTTTTTGAGTGAAATATAAAGGGTGTCGTCGCCGGCGACGGCGACGACGAGGGCAAAAAAAATCAGTCACTTTCCGACCCACTACGCTGGATGTTAGCCTCATCCTCCGACCCGTAATCACTCCCAGAGTCCGGTTCCGGGTCAAGCATCCAATCGTCGTCCATATCTAGGTCGACATCCGCCGAATCCAAACGGGTCAAGGTCGGTGACTCCGCAAAAAGATCCTCGTCGACCTCCGGTTGCTCGTCGTCGTCCGCGTCGTCTGGAGGATTGCTGGGAACAAGGTCCGGGAGCTGGTCGTGGTCCAATGTAAGGCCATCGCCGGGAATGGTGATCGTCTCGAGTGCGTGGGATATTGCTGAAGTGCCGAGTGCACGGTCCTCAGCGTGTGCTGAAGCGCCAAGCGGGCGTGAGGGTTCCGATATATACTGGGTCAGGTCGGATATGGGGACGAGCTCATGCCGGCGGCGGAGCTGATCAAATTGCGCATTGAAGTCTTGCAGAGGGTTGCTCGTGGTACCGTGCGTGAGGGCAGCTGCACCTGCGGAAAGAACATCGGGCACAGGGAGCTCGTCGTCGTCAAGAACGCGGCCCTCTTTCTTGACATAGACTTCGTGCTCTGTGAGGCTGGCCATCAAGCATTCGATGTCGTTGGCCAAATCGGGAATTGTGTGCTTGTTCCCTTGACGCGCTCCGAGGTCTCCGTTGATAGACGTGGCGAGACGGCGGAGGACATCGACACACGGCGATACGAACGCCAGCCAGTCCCACGAGTGCGCGTCGCCGTCAGCCTTGTAAATTCTCTGAAGAAAGGTCAGTGAGAATATTTTCGGAAGACGGCTCGACAACTGACTTTGATCCACAGATTCAAGTGCTCCTGGACCAGATCCACCTCCACAAATGCGTTAGATTTGCCTGTGGGGCACAGCAGCCAGTTGTGAAGGATAGTACGCCTGTCGGGGCATGAGAACTCACCGCATATCACCGGGCGATCTCGCCAGGATTCACAGTTCTTGTTCGAGGTCTTGTAGTTTTAATGAGTCATTGGTCGAAAGCCGTAGAAATCTTGCTATCAATCCCACTCTTGAGAAATACTCCAGGCCAAGAGTAGAGCTTTGAAGCACAGTTGCTAATGAACATTGTGTGGTCTTGCCGCGGTGTTGATGCTCGTGAGTCTTGACACTTGCCAGACTGTTGCGGAGGTTTCATTCGTGAAGGAAAGCAGTGAACACCAGATTGAAAGAGGAAGCGGAGCTGCTAGCTGGTGCGATGGAGGGAAGGGGGCACAGCAAGTTTCGAGCAAAGTGAGAGCGTCAGTATCTTGCAGAGGGTTTGATCTGTCCAAGGACGGCCGTTCAGCACAGTGTTGAGGGGAGAACCTGGGGAGTTGATGGCATAGACACAACTGAACAGAATCGCTGTGCATCCACTTGGAATGCGGAGAAGCTGACCCTCAACCAACCACGACGAGATTCGGAAATGGTGAGGCCTTCGTGGGTGGCTTGGCCCCCTCAACGCCCGAAATTAATCCAGATGTAGTCAGAGATGCCCGAGATGCCCGAGGCCATCGTTCCACTCGCGGTAAATCAGCAAAGAAATACGGGGTCTAGATCTGCTTTCTATGAACCAGGTGACCGTGTAACCAGGCCTGGAATGCACTTGGCAGCTACAATAGTATTCGACTGTGAACAAAGGCGAACTTTGATGTGCTCGTTTTCTGCGACGGATGCGGATCCCGTGAACAAGACGAAGTGCGAGTCCATCTGCAGTTCCTGGAGGGTTTTGGTCACAAGAAACCGTTTCTGATCAGAAAATCATTTGATGGTTATAGCTCTGTCCCACTCAAGAATATCTGGACCACGCGCAAGGGTGGATTTTGGATTCAGTCGACGGGGGAAATGATGCGGAAATGATGCTTGCTTGGGCGTGCATGTAAACGCGAGCCGCCTAATCTCAATTCGAATTCATCTGCATTCGTAGGCTCGCAATGCGCTGCTTCAGGTGGACTGAAGCTGTACACCGAAGCCAGTGCGTCCTGCTCCTTCACGGTTACTGTCGATCCGGTAACGCGTGAACCACGGATTAATACCACTTCGAACCCTGGAGATCCCTGAGCAGCCACCTCAGATCTCGCCTCAAGCAAAACACCACAATCATCCAGCCCTTTCCTTCTCTTGCCTGAAGAATTTTGTGGAGGAACATTTATGGAGATGGTTTTTAGACGAGAGTATCAAGAGTTGATGTCCATTCTTTGTAGATGTTGGAATTCATACCTCGCAGCCACCTGAGAATTGCTGTTGCGTTTCTGCGGGATACACCCTTCTTGCGGCCCTTCTGGATATTCCACTGAGTGCGGGTACGGCTGTGACTGTGCCACCCAAAAATACACCCGTCAGCATGCTCGCCGTTTGGAGCGCCTGGATTTCTTCTCCTCCTCCGAAATCGCGCCGTTCGTTCGCGATTGTCATATTTCCGCGTGGAAGAAGTACAATAAAGATGGTCCGTCCAAGCAGTCGCTTTCGACAGATACGCCGTATATCTTGCTAGAGACGCTGGAACAGCGCCTGGACATTTCGCGGGGCTTCAGCGGCTCGAAGCATACAATATCCATTTTACCCAGGCCGGGGTGAACAACCTTTGCTGATTGCCTAACCTGTCCCAGCTTCACCTGTCGGATTGTCCTGTCGCGCCTGGCGAGCACATCGAAACCTCTCCCCATGCATTGCGCTTATCCGACTTCTATCTCTTCCGCGGCTCCAAGCCAGGCCAGGTGGATGACTATTATACTGGTTTCCCATGCTTCAGCCAGACCAGCTCCGTGTCCTCACGTCGGACTTTGCCCTAGGTCGCACAGTGCACGCCATGCCGTCCTTCCACAACGTACATACCTTGAAGGCCATCATGCATAGCCCAACACCGGCGCAATACTTGACAATCATGTCCAAGTTTCCTGCCGTACGCATCCTCACATTATATGGCAAGGGGCTCCAGCCAAATGCTGTCGCCCCGACCGTTGCCGTTTTCCCCCTCCTCGAAGAGTATTATGGTCCTCATGAGCTCTCCCTTTCTTCCTTGCTGCCACTACCCTCAGACGTGTCCAAACCGAATGTGGCGGCGCCGAGGCTCTGTCCATCCGCATCCAGGGCATCCATGGCCGCAACATCACTGAGCTTAATGTGAAAATAGGGGCGTTCGATACCACAGCATTCAATAAAATCGTAGAACTCCTTCCCCGGCTCACCCAGCTCCTAATCACCACCGGTGTCTCCAACCTGGACGGCATGTTCACACGCCTGATATATGATGCTCACGAATTGCCGAAGGATGTGGTTGTGGACGGCCGCTTTGGTGACGAGGTGCGGACGGGTTTCAAGGTATATTCGTCCCTGTTCCTTCTCATTCAACTCATTAAATTTGCGATAGCCGTCCAAATTTTCCTAAAGCTTGCCGGTGTGCCCTTTCTCCCGCCCGCCCTCGGATGCCTTGCAATATGCTGGGACTGCTACGACGACGAATCTTGCCTTGAATTGAGCGCATACAAAGTCCCCGACTTCCCGCAGTTGCGCGACGCGCTCGTGGCGCGGTGCCCTGGCCTGAACTGGCTTTGGCTCAATGGTATCTACTCGTAGTGAGATTAAGTCATGGACGGTGGGTTTTTGGCAATTTCTCAGTGATGGAACATCATTTTGGCCTAATCTAAAGTGCTGGATGGACATAGGACACCCCGAAACACATTTCAGACCCATCAATTAGATCAAAAAATATTGATACATCACCATAAAAGGCAACAGACCGAAAATGCTGATTTTCAACTCTGGAAGAATTTTTTTTCAGGAAAGACCAAATAGACCAAATTGTGGTTCAGGTAATGCTCATAAGTTTGCCAAGTTGAATTGTGGCAAAAGATCCATCTGTTCATGAGCTACAGAGCCCGCAAGTTGGCCATTTTTGCCTATTTTTGCTATTTTTGGCCATTTTGGCTCATTTTTGGCCAACTTGGCGGCTCTCTAGCTCATCAACAGCTATGCCTTTTGCCCCAATTCAACTTGCCAAGCTCATTAGTGTAATGTGAGCTACAATTTGGCATATTTGGTCTTTACCAAAAAAATAGTCTCATCGAGTTGAAAATTGCATTTTCCGTGGTTTTGAGGTTTTTTGCCTTTTATGGCAGTCCATCAAGATTCTTTGATCAAACTGATGGGTAATAAATGTGTCTCTACATCCATCAGGCACTTTGGATCATCTAAAAATATAGTCCCATCGTGGAGAAATGCCGCAATACCCACCGTCCATGACTTAATCTCACTACGAGTATTTCAGGTTTGAATGGCGCGACCCCATGCCAGATGGCACGGTGAGGGAATTCACCGCAAAAAACTTCAGTACGCATCCCATTTTCTCTCGAAATTGCGCTAAGGTTGCAACAGCAGATTCATACGTGCAATGGGGGGAAATCTTCCACGAATGGGATATTCTCTGAACCAGGATCATGTGAGAGTATTTTTTGGGATCTGTTTTTTGAAGAGAGATGGAGTACGCTGTGAACTGGGATAGTCGAAGATCCCCCGATATTCCTCACGTCCATGCAATTGATTTTTTTTTTAAATTTGCATTTGCTTGCCTGCCAACCTGCGCCTCACACACGGTCGACTGCGTATCTAGGCACACATTCGGCAGCTCCTACACCGGTCTCATGTTACACCCCTCACGTCGTCCCCCAGCGCGCCGCTTCATCGCGCACGCCTTCCGCGACGCCAATTAGTACACCGATTCGTTCAACACGTTTCCTCACTTCCTCTTCTTCTCTGGAGCTCGAGACACACCTCCAGTCTGCCCTACCGTGAAATGACGTCGAAGTCGGAGAGGATTGAGTGTGTCGTATCTCATAATCATCTTATTTGCCTTCGTCTCCGCCCCTCATGCCTGGTGCGAGTCCATCGCGCAGCCGTCCGCGTGCGTTGCACGTTCGTCGGGGTGCGGACCCTCGTGCTGATGCTGAGTCTGGTCGCAGCATCCGGACTCTGTGAGCCTCCTCATGTGGGTTTATCTTCCATTCCCCGCATTCGTATTTCCTTGCATGTCCACCCCTCGGGGAGTGTGTCGTGTAGACGACATAGATCAATGTTATATCTATTGAAATCAGTATCAGTTTTATCAAGGATGTGTGTACTCCCCCGGGATAAGTTCGCTAGTGCCCGCATCCGTGGTGGCTTCATCGTTAGAATATAGAAATCTTGGGAGAGCCTCGACGGTCATGCCTTCCGGAATGCATTGAGAGCTGGATTGTATTTTCCCTGTAACTAAGTAGCCCGATGCCTACGCAGTAGTAACCTGGGTAAACCAGTGGGAGAGCGTAAAGTACACACCTTCATAGTGAACTGCTTTTCCGTCAAAATTTTTTGTGTGCGCTCAAAGCTTGCGATATTCTCCTGTATCTCGAGCCCTGGCTAGCTATACAGTGTCTTGATTCATCACTCTAGACAACAAAGTGTAAATGGTCTCTAAAGACAGTAGGACTGAGACTGCTGTACAACCGCACTAAATAAATTCAGTGTGAGGTCGCCACACCAGGGGTTTCCTTGGAACACCTTAGGTGTTGAATTGGGACTGTCTAGAACCCATTTGAATCAAAAAATGCACCGCCCTTGCTTTGAATTCGATGCAACAGAAAATCGCGTAGAGCATGACTCGAACACTCACAACCAAACTCATTAAATTCAGTGCGAGGTCGCTGCGCCAGGGGCTTCCTTGGAACGTCGTAGGTGTTGAATTGGGGCTGTCTGGAACCCATCTAAATCAAAACACGCACCCTCTTGCTTTGAATTCGATGCAACAGAAAATGAATTCCACGCAACGGAAAATCACGCGTAGAGCATGACTCGCACACTCACAACCGAACTAAATAAATTCAGTGGGAGCTCGTACCAGGGCTTTCCTTGGAACGCTGTAG
The DNA here is from genome assembly GCA_029378375.1 of Mycena olivaceomarginata. NCBI lineage: Eukaryota > Fungi > Basidiomycota > Agaricomycetes > Agaricales > Mycenaceae > Mycena > Mycena olivaceomarginata. The sequence goes on along the minus strand of JARKIC010001148.1, from coordinate 120,664 downwards.
GTGTTGAATTGGGACTGTCTGGAACCCATCTGAATCAAAAAAAGCACTATTCGCTGCAAAGAAAATTGCGCGTCGAATATGCACAACCAAACTGAAACACATACACCTAAGGACTTGCAACTGTCCCCTGAGATATCTGTATGTCTCCATATGCTCGATAGTATTACCCTCCAGACGCCCTGAATTTTAGAAGGATATGTGTCGGACATCATAACCTCTACACCTTTGCAATTTCAATCTCTACTTCGGCAGTTTCCGCATACTGTGCATTCGAGATCCTCCAACTTATGGGGGGTCTTAACTTAACATCTCAAAACTGGATATAATTTGCAGGTACAACAGTGCGAATTGAACCTTCGGTCTAACCCTCGGAAAAGAAAGTCTACCGCCCTTGAGGGTAATGTTCACAAGCATCATCGTTCATCCGTTGAGATATCTGAGACCTCTTTCCCAATCATATTATCCCAGGATGAGAAGGACCAAATTGTTCGTGAGTTTCGCCAAGCTACTGATAACGCATCATTGAAGCGATATGAATGTTCGTTCTGTGGCAAATTTGAGAAGGCAATCCTTATAAAAATGAGGGCTGTAAAGGACCTTGATATCTCACTGCTTGAAAGAGCAGTCGTAGAACTTCGCGTGATGTCTCGTCAGCCTAGAATTGAATCCTTCGACAGTTCCTCCCTGGTCAGTGGTTCGTATGTACTGTGCCATCTCTGCAATTCTGCTGTCAGCAAAAATTCTTTCCATTCAATTCCTTTACGCAGTTATGCAAATGGCCTTTGGATAGGAAATGTTCCGGCAGAGCTTAAGGGTCTCACATTCTTGGAAGAACAATGTATTGCGCGAGCCCGAGCGACAAGATGTATGTACAAGCTTACACTAGGACCCTCAGGTCAGCTTGCTGCTCGCGGAAATGTCTGTATATTACCTCAGGACACAACTTCCGTCATATCTGCAATGCCGATTCCACTATTCAGGTTAAGGGACGAAATCTGTGTCATTCTTGTTGGATCGCCTGACACCGAGGTCACTCATGATATGCTGAAAAGGTCCCCGCCGCTCGTGCGTCGCGAGAAGATCCGAACCGCTCTATTTTGGCTGATTGAGAATAACCCACTCTATGCGGACCTTGATAAGAATGTCCAGTATCCAAGATCCCCGGGGAGATTCGACATGCAATGAAGGACACCCATGAAGGCAGGACTATTGAATGGTTTAATTCGCATTTTGAACCCCATGCCACAGAATGGCATTTTGAATCACATGCTTCATACTGCCATTTTGAACCCTGTGCTTCACTATTGAACAATTTAACTCGCATTTTGAACCCCATGCCACAGAATGGCATTTTGAATCACATGCTTTGTACTGCCATTTGAACCCTGTGCCTCACTATTGAATGATTTAATTCAGCCGAGAGCAGGAGGGATAAGGGAGCAGTTAACATATTTAAGGCTTGAATGGCATTTTGAGTCACATGCTTTGTACTGCCATTTTGTACCCTGTGCTTCACTATTGAACAATTTAATTCACATTTTGAACCCCATGCCACAGAATGGCATTTTGAATCACATGCTTCATACTGCCATTTTGAACCCTGTGCTTCACTATTGAACAATTTAATTCGCATTTTGAACCCCATGCCACAGAATGGCATTTTGAGACACATGCTTCGTAATGCCATTTTGTGCCCTGTGCTTCACTGGTGGCTCTGCGCAAACTCTCTAATATTCGTGCAAATGGGGCAGGATGAACGCAGAGATGCGGAGGCAACAGATTGGGAATGGGGGCTGGGTGAACTCGTGGAAACTGGAAAGATGAGATGAAGACAGAATGGAGCCAGGATGGAGGTCTCTAGCCGGGTGAAGGTAACTTCCGTGAACACTGGGGAAGATACAGGCCACGGCCTTTTGGAATTAAGGTAACACATTCGCAGGGTGAAGGCGGGATTTTGATTGCTGTGGCCTAGCCAGTCACAATCTCTTTCTGGCCAGTCGGCGACGTTTGCCCCTGATGGGAGTATGTGCCGAACTTCGACATGTTTTACTCCCCCTCTGTTCCTCACGGGGCCTGCGGATCCGTTTCCTACATATAAGAACTGTCCAGGAAAGTGAATGCAGCATCACTTTGAAATCTGCGGGTATGTAACCATTGTCTCAAGTAAAAATCTACCATTACCTAAGACAGACCCAAGCTGGCCCCAGGTTATAACATAACAGGAATCAAAATGATAAAACTATTACCGATGATTGCTGTCCTCGCGATGACATTGATCATAACAGCGAGTTCACGACCGACAAAGGAGAACGGTTTGGACAGTGGGCCAAAGTTTTCCTTATAAGCGAGTCATTCTCATCCAAGATTCACAGTGCTGGATATCAAGATATCGTTCAATGGGACATCATTCGAACTCGAAGTTTCCGAGAATGATGAATTGCGTGTCCCGGCCGCGGGGCAAGTTAGTTTACATAAGTTACTTGTGCAACCATCCTATGGCCACTATGGCTTCTATGTGGTGCTATCTGGAGCTATACGGCAACTTTGTGTTTGCCTGATGGACATCAAGGCCGGTGAGCGACGCGTAATGTGTGGTTGAACCATTCCTAAAAAATAGCGCTAGACAAATCCAAAATACAGCATAGAACAGATGCGCAACGCGACCGAATCTATGCTGAATGCCAGGAAATCGCCAAGCGTGGTTTCAAGTGGAAAGGCTTTATGATAGACAAGTCTCTCCTTGAGTCAAAAGCGCTTGAAGCCGGTATGTTCATTTTCAGTAGCGGTTCGACACCTCTTGGTAACGAGTTTGAACAGTACTCAAACGGCTGGGGATGGAAGAAGACGTCTACATTCGTCTCTGTCAGTTCCATGTGATCCAGGCCATTCTCAACTGGCACAAGGACAAGGAGAATGATCACGGAATCGGTTTCACACTCTCGCACGAGCTCAAATTCGAGATGTGTTCTTTTTCGGACGCTCCAGCGCTGCCGTACCTGGGATGCAGGGCTGAATACAAAGAGCACATTTTACGAGGAGCTGGAGCCGCTGCTCTCCGACATAGCAGAGCCCGACTCCGACGACGATTCAGCGGACAGCGACACTCTGCACAGACTCAGGCTCAGAAAGAAAACAAACCACGTACAGTCTTTCCACGGTCCTTGCATTTTCCGTGGTCCTTGCATTTGTACACCACACATGAGGGATCTGTGAAATAGATTATCTGAGTATTAGAGTATCCTCTAAGACCGCCCACAACACTTCCCAGAACATGAGAACAGCCGACTATAGGGCCGAAAGCCCATTGCAGCCCAAAATATTATTTATGTTTGTGTGGTGAAATGATCTGTGGTCCTTGCATGACAACAATCACTGTGTTGCTGCATAACAGCTTCAAACCTCAAAATTATGTATGGTACATATCATAGGGAGAGGACCAAAGGATGTATCTGCATCCTGGTTTGAGCAGATTTGCTCATGATTCATCTCAAACAGGCAGAAACAAAAAGTGGATGCAAGGACCGTGGAAAGACTGTACTAAGAAACCGCCGCCCCAGCCGAGAACCATAGACCGGTCTGACTTGTTACGAGACCGTACGGGCATATTTTGAAAAGAACCGGTTTGTTAACCGGTGGATCCGTGCGTTTCCAAAGCTCATTGTATTCCATCCATTTATGTATGTTCAATTTAGCACTTTTCACCGACATTGGCTTGCCATCTGACCAAAGCAGAGATGGGCCCTGGAACACGAATAATTGGGCCGAGACCGCTTTCAAACAGTTCAATACGATCTTCCTGGACAATAAGCACAACAAAAGAGAATCGACCGACTTGCCTCTATCATCCTCAACGATCATTTGCCGTATTTCTGTTTCTTTCCAACGCCCACACGGCCAGAGCCTCGTGAAATTCTAGAGATGAACTTGGATGCACATTCCTTATGGGAGAATGATCTCGTTCAGCAGGTCACTAAGACCGAATCTCCTCACACCTACACTGTGGCCCGAGTCGTGTGCATTTATTTTGCGTCTCGGAAGCAGCTTGCTCGCTTGCTCACTCATGCTGATCAATCCCAGTAATCATCAAACAGCGGTGGCTTATATATACAGTTGTTCTTGACCCGCTGACTTGTGACTGCCCGGTGTACCAACAAACCGGAAAAGCATTCATTCATTTTCATTCATTCATTCATATTCCATTAGAGTGCGCGCGGGCCCCTTGGGCACTATACGTGAGACAGGTGTGGTAAACTAGCGTGCAGGTGTAGCGTCGGGGGAGAGTAATGCGTGAGTAAGGTACGGTGTAACTAGGGAGGCGCTATGAGGGAGGTGGGAGGTGATATACTAGTCGGGGTGTCAAGTCAAGTCAATTCAGATTGTTGTGAGAGTATGTGTATGAGAGAGCGAGAAGAGAATAAGAAAAGAGTATTAAGAGAAACAGGTAGGGGAAACGGGGAAGGGGGCCGCAGTGCGTACCCTAGACGGCGTAGCGCGGGAAGCGGTCCGTGTCCCGGACGAAGGAGAGGACGGCCTTGTGGTCGGACTTCGCAGCGAGGAGGTGACGTAGGGAGAGTCGGGCGGAGCCGAGCCTCATGATGAGGCGCAGGCGCTGTCGTCGGAACCGGGGGCACGCGAGGAGGTAGTGAGAGACTGTCTCGGGCACCAAGCAGAGGGGGCAGTCGGGGGATGGGGCTAGATGGAAACGGTAGACGAAGGCGTTCAGCCCGATGTGGGCCGTGCGTAGCTGCGTCAAGACGCTGCACTGCGCGCGGCTCAGATCGGTGTACATTCTTGCCACTACGTTCGACGGCTTGGGGCTGTCGAAGAGGGCGATGCGGTGGTAGCGCGGGGAGGTGGACCACTCCTCGAGCCATCGCGCCTGGAACGCCTTCACGCCGGCCGCCATCGTCGCAGCTCTGCTCGTGGGGAGGGGGCGGTCGAAGAGTGGGAGGTGGAGGGTTAGGGCGGAGGAGGCACCTTGGGCCGCCTCCTTCGCGCGCGCGTCGACAGCCTCGTTCCCGGGAACACCGACATGCGCCGGGACCCAGTGGAAGTGGACGCGGAGGGTGGGACGGGCGCGTAGGAGGCGGCGAAAGAGGAGGTGGAAGCAGCGAACAAGTACTGCCCCGGCTGAGCTTGCGGTGCGGCGAGGGCGATGAGCGCGGGCTGGCAATCCGTGAAGACGTCGACGCTCGTCAAGCGCGGCGTGCTCGCGATGATGTCTAGCACGAGGATGGCGCCGACTACCTCCGACTCGAACACCGTGTGCTCGTCCTCCGGGCCTAGGTGCTTCGTCCGCACCTTCCCTTCCTTCCCGCCATTCCACGCGACCGCTGCAGCTCCCACCCCTCCTTCGAAGCCCGAGCCGTCCGTGTACACGCAGAGCCCTCCAGCCTGTTCTACGCTCTCCTGATCCGCCCGTGCCATGTCCTTGTCCGGTGCGATCGATGTCGTCAACGCTCCGTTGGGGAGGGGGGGGGGTCCACACATCGGCCCGCAGAGATCTCCGTTCATTGACGGTCTGTGCCGTTGCCCATTTCGTCTTTGGGTAGAGTGTTGAGATGTGCTTATAACCTGAAATATCACCATCACTTTCCATGCGTGCTTCGACAGTTACCGGTTTCCCATCAGTCCATCATGATCCCGTCGGTGCCCACCACCACAGTATGATATGGGTATCATCAGCATCAGGAGAAGCCTCCCACGCTGTCCTCTTAGCATATGAGGAGGACGCGATTGGCTTAGGCCCCTGCGCCGCCCGAAGTGCTCGCTGCGTGGTCTCCGCCAACCCTCTTTCTGCGTTTAGCTTGGAGAGCAGAGAGGCATTTCTCACTGTCTCTGGCTCTGTGGGAATCCCCGCATTCACTGCAAGTACCATGCATACGGCGGTTGTCGCACGGTTCATGGCAGAAACCAAGGTTCCAATTCTCACACAGAGTGCTCGCGCGCTTCGACGGCCCAGCTTTCTGGCCTCCCGGAGCAGGTCGCTTTCCAGGAAGGCCCGAAGATGCCGACGGACGGAACATTTGCGCCAGCAGCGTAAGATTGTGCTCGTTGCGGTCGTCCATATGGTATGGGCTTTTCGCGTATTTATCCCTGGCCCCGACATCGAATTGAATGGCGACTGAGGGATCATGCGGAACAGCGCGGAAGAGATCCGTGACCACCTTAAGGTAGCCGGAGAGCTCGACGGCGCGATGCGGGTAGAGGAAACATACATCCGTCCGCCATGCGGCAAAGATGCGAATCCACTCAGCCTCGGTCTTGACTGCGCGCTTAGCTGAGAGGTGTTCCTTCTTAATGAGAGCATAACCACCCGCAAATTCCTTCGGTTCGTCCTGATGATCGTAACCGACGCCGAGTGCGGCGTAGAGCTTTTCGAAGTCCACGAAATGGTCCTGGATGATGAGATGCCAAATCGTTCGCGGGAGTGGATCGACAAGAACTTGCAGCTGCATGACGTCGACGATGGGATCGAGGGATTTATCAGTCCCGTAAGCACGACGGAGCCTCCAAGTTTCCTCGATGTGGGGATTGACCTTAACCCCGGCAGACAGCTGCGCCAGATGCGGCGCCGCGGACAGAAGGGCAGGCGAAAGGGAGGTTGATGATGTGGACTGAGACAACTGGATGCCGAGAATGCGTTCCAGGTCAGCCGGGGAGAATGGTGAACCGGCAGAAGGTCACGCAGGCAAGATGGTATTGATTTTGGCCTGCAAAACACCCCAATCGATATCGTCGGCGGCTTTCCTCGATCGCTCTCTGTTCTGTTCAGCGTTACGGGCAATGAGGGCGTCTCACTCAGCGCGAAATTTCGTTGCCTCCCCGTCGGTAAGCCCTTCGGGTGTTGGTTCACGACTTCCACGGGAGTGAAAAATAGCTGTTTGAGCCATGTCAGTGAGGAGGTCACCAGATTCAAGAAACGACCCCGGGGGGCTGTAGAGCTCGATAAGACAAATCGATTGATATACAAGTTCATAGGGATATACGCAGCGGTTGTCGAGACATGGTTCGCGCGAGTTTGGGGGCGAATGTTTGAAAACATGTGACCGCCAACTATTGTAATTGACAAAGTGGTAAATTTTAACTTGTACAAGCGCTCGGGGGACCGCGGAGCGGTCCCCCTCCCCCTTTATTGATCAGAAATGTAAAAATCCCTCAGAGAACAAATAATAAGATCAGTCGGATGGACAGAGAGACATCACTTAATTTACTATGCAAAGGGAGATGTACAGTGGTATCGATGAGGTTTAGGGCCGTGCAGTGCAATCTTGTGTTTTGTAGATACCCCTAATGAAAATGGGTTTTAAATTTTGCTATATTGTGTGGTCGAGTTTTCAGAGAAACTTTCTTTTGTTGCGAGGCAAAAATGATGCAAGTAAGCGGCCAAAGCCATCAAAACCCTCATGAAGTTCATGAAAATTTCAAAATTCTAATTGATGTGATTTGGCCAACAGCCCACACAATGCCGGCAATTCTTTTTTGCCAGTATCTCTATCTTTATAAAATTACGCCTGTCTGAAGCCTTAAAGCGCTCGGGGGACCGCTCTCCGGTCCCCCTCCGCCTTACAAAAATTCAAAAATGTGAAAATCCTGGATTTACAGGCGTTTTCACGACAAAACAGATGAGAAAATATGGAGAGACATAATTTTCATGCAGAGATCTCGAATCACTGCGAAATATTCTATGGCGCAAGCAGGTGTTCCCAAATCCCAACGCCAAAGTAAATTCAAAAGTACTTTTTGAGATCTTCCTTTAGATCTGGCAAGCAAGGTCGTTGCTGATGCAGTCGGCGTTTCTTAGTCCTAGGTACGCCGAAATGGTCGTAATAGTTTTAAATTTTGCTATGCGCACATCACCAGCTGCCACCAAAATTCAGGGGCTCACCGAGAAACATTTTGACATGCCCGCTTTTGTAAAATTTTCACCCGCATGTGACCAAATCCACCCAGAACTATTTTCTCAGCTCACTCAGTCTTAAAATCTTTCTAGGAGATCACACTTGTTAGAGGGACAGTAAAACTGAGGCCACAAAATTTCAAATGAAATAGTGAGTAAATTCAAGTCATTGGCGCCGTTTAAAATGCCTCTGAAAGTTTAACGCTGACATTCCAAACCAGCGCCAATAATTTACGGTTGTGCGCGCCTATATAAGTGTACACAATATGCCAATCACCAGCCCCGGCAAACCGGCGCTTGAATGAGCGTTTAAGTGGAGTTTGGCACTGTGTACGCTTTTATAGGCGCGCGTGGCGCCTTTGTTTCGTTGCGTGGGAGCCATCTGTCAATGTGAGCGCCGAGGCAGTGTCTGCCAAAGTTTGTTGGATTGGTGACGTGGTGCCGGCCAAAGAATGTTGATTGGCTGTAGGCCGGCAGACTCGGAAGCCCGACAATCACCGACGGCAAGCTGCCGGGCAGGGCGGCATCAGCGGAGATTGAGCGGAGCTTAAAAAGCTTCAGACGGACGGACAGGCGATTAAAAGCGGAGTTTAAAGGCTTCAGACAGACGGACGGACAGACGTAATTTTATAAAGAGGGTAACAAGGGACTGGTCGGCCGCTTCGCGGCCTCCCATCCCCTTTTGTGAAAGTTATTCACTCTTCAAGGGTAACATACCAGTCAAATCTATGGTCCACTTGGTTGAATTGAGCTGTGTTGAATTAGGTTGGCTATTCACTGCGCAGGATTTGGTGTATTTCTGTTCTCTTTCGAATGTAATTTCAATTCTGTCGAAGGTGTTTGTTCCAAATCCAGGGGAAATCACCAATGAGTTGAAATTTTACACAGCAACAAAAACTGGAGTTTATCTGTCTGACTTCGTTGAATTAAGCTTAGTCGATTCGAGTATTCATTGTGAGGTCCACAAAGGATCCTTTCGACCCTACCATTAAATTCTGACCTCAAGAGGTGAAGGTTTTTCAAATTGAACTTATCTGTAGGACATCTGTTAATTTTTGTATCTGTTAATTTTTTTTCAGCGGTTGATTACATTTGACACTATTTACACCAGGAGGAACATGTTGGCCGCGTGCCGCCTTTGTTTCGATGGGGTGAGAGACATCTGTCAAAATTAGCGCCAGGGCAGTGTCTGTCAAAGTCATAGTTCGCCGCGGCCAGTTTGATACCTGTCATGTCTGTCAAGTTTGCTGGAAGAATGACGTCAACGTGACGTGTTGCCGCGTGCCGGATGCTGATTGCCTGTGAGCCGGTGGGAGGAGAGCGCTCGGGAATCACCTGCCAAGTAATATATCAGCGGAGCTTAAAAAGCTTCGGACGGACGGACACACGTTATTTTATAAAGAGAGTGATAATAAATAATAAAGAGGGAGATTTCCATGCTGCCTGTATCATGCGCTTGATTTCTTCTGGCAGCGGAGTTCTGGGCGAGATTCGGATGTGGACGTCTTGCAAGAAAATGTTCAAAATTTGACCGGTCGAACATTGAGGTAGCTCATGTTGAGCTCAGGTCTAAGAATTTTGGCAGGATGTAATCAACAAAATTTCCCGTCCAAATGCTTCGGGTGGTCCCTGAGCATCGTCTTTTCCCTGCTGAATATGTGCCACTATTGCGTTAGATATTAGACCTCGATAACCAAGAGGTCGTTCCTCCTTTCCCTCTCGTCCTCCTCTATTGCTGGGTGCAGGTTGCACCAGATCTCCAGTGCGATGACTGGGTACACATTCACAACCGTAAACCATATAAGTGATCTGACTTGAAGAGTATGTACAGGAGTATCGAGTCAAGGTGCAAACTTACCAGCAGCCTTGCCTTGAGACTAATGCTTCATAAGTGGGCCGGATACAGCACTGACGAAGACACGTACTTCATATACCATTGATCATTGGGACCTTACTGACCTGACCGTCCAGTTGGGAACCTGCCGGAAATGTCGCAAATTGTAGGCAAATCCTCAGCAGTTTTTGGAACGATGTAGGCCTGGATGACAATGATTACGGGGAAGGTTGCGTCGTTAGTGCCTCGGAGCAATGGATCGGTACGTTTTTCTGCATACATCGGAAACCGAAATGAATACTATATATTCGGGTAGAGAGGAAACGACGCAACTTTGGGAAGGTCAAACATATGCAGAAGCAAGTGAAAAAAACAGTTAGTTTTGATATTTTTGCCCTGGGCACTGTGATGTAATTTATCAAAGGCAATCGCTTCCGTGCAGCTGCATGCTTCAGCAGCAAAAACAGGAATGCAGGTGTGTACACAAATTTTCTTGGTCGGTATGGTATGCTCACAAAGCGAATAATCTAGAACAGTGGTCAAGTACAGGCAAATATAGCTGTTTGACTTCTGGACTCATGACTGATACCGTGGACAGAATCAGCCGCTATTTCTTCCCTCTTCAGATTTGTCCGATGATGAATGGTTAGTCGAGGCAAACTCCCTCAAAACGACCAAGATTCTCTGGAACGACAACACATTGCGTCTACAGAAATGGCAGAACCTTCTGGTGTCATGCGTGACTGAACCAGCCCAACCCCGATATGTAGATGTAATTTCTTAACGAACTCACAGCTCCGGTAATGGCTGGTCATGCTTTTCAAAATGGCTGCCATTTGAATGCACCTCCATTGCACCTGATCATGCTTTTCAAAATGCCAGCCATTTGAATGCAGCTCTATTGCGTCAGGTCATGCTTTTCAAAATGCCAGCCATTTGAAGAATGCATCTCTATTGTGTGGTCATGCTTTTCAAGAAATGCCCGCCATTTGAACCAAGAGGTGAGCGATCTTTGGATCGTGGACCTGTTGTTCATCGCTCACCTCTTGGTTCAAATGGCTGGCCATTGTTGGGCATGGGGTTCAAAATGACATCGTGGACCACGGGGTTGAAAATGCCATTGTGCGGCATGGGGTTGAAAATGCCATTGTGGGGCACAGGGTTCAAAATGCCATTGTGGTGCACGGGTTCAAAATGCCATTGTGGGGCATGGTGTTCAAAATGACATTATGGGGCACAGGTTCAAAATGCCATTGTGGACCATGGGGTTCAAAATGCCATTGTGGGGCATGGTGTTAAAAATGCCATTGTGGGGCACGGGGCTCAAAATGACATTGTGGGGCATGGTGTTCAAAATGACATTGCGGGGCACAGGGTTCAAAATGCCATTGTGGACCACGGGGTTCAAAACTCCATTGTGGGGCACGGGGTTCAAAATGCCATTGTGATGCACAGGGTTCAAAATGCCATTGTGATGCACAGGGTTCAAAATGCCATTGTGAGGCACAGGGTTCAAAATGCCATTGTGGGGCACGGGTTCAAAATGACATTGTGGACCATGGGGTTCAATGCCATTGTGGACCACAGGGTTCAAAATGCCATTGTGGGGCATGGTGTTAAAAATGCCATTGTGGGGAAGCCCAGTTCTTAACGCTTTGCCTGGGAGTGGGCTCATTCAATTCCTACAGAGAATGTGCAGGGCATGGCATCTTACAATTTTTTCTGGGCACCTTAGGGCCATTTGCTGTGTCGGATTTGAGAGATTTTAGCTGTCTGAGAGCAGTCCCACAGTAGCTGTAATGCTCCGATTGGCCTAGATTTTTGATATGATGCACTTGAGGGTATTTAAGAGGGCATGAAATACCGGGATAGTGAATGTGATTTGTTTTTCACATGTATCAGACATGTTGGCATGCAGGTTATCAGGTTGATTTCTCTCACAGCTATGAATTTGAAATTCTAGTCGTATTCACTATCCCGGTATATACTGCCCTCCGAAATACCTTCAAGTGCATCATATCAAAATTCTAGGTCAATCTGAGCACTATAGCTACTTTTGCGACACGTTCTACTCTCAAACAGCTAAAATCACTCAAATCTGACACAGTGAATGGCCTTGAGGTGCCCAGAAAAAATTGTAAGATGCCATGCCCTGCGCATTCTCTGTAGGAATTGAATGAGCCCGCTCCCAACGCAAAGTATTAAGAACTGAGCTCACAGCGGCTGTTCTCTGCCCTTCCGCTCCACGACAATCCAACTGCCTCGATACCGCGGCCGTTCTACGGCCTATTTGCCGCCTTGTTACCTACCCAATTCTTGGAGTCTTTGGCGATTACTTTATACATGATTTACGGCAGCAAGTAGCTAGGTGCACCGGAGAAAAAATTCGTTTTTTGGTACCCCAGACAGCCGATTTTTGGGACTTTGAGGGGAGTCTGGACATTTAAGACCTTCGCAGCGTTCAGGCGTCGGTCCATTTAATGTCCAAATTTAGGAATTTTGGGATCATACTTCCGACCGTACTTTCCGGGGTCCTCATAATCCATGCAGGGTACTATCGGCAGCCTTGCCAGCCTGATCCGGAGGAGCTTCCTCCCATTTTTGAGATACCAATTCGACAAAGCCGTAAAGCCGTAAACGGACGGTTACGGCTCACCGTATACGGTCGAACCCGTACCATCCCGTCCCGTATAAAATAACTCGCAGCACTTGACGGTACGGGTCCGTAACCGTATTTACGGCCTGCGTCTCCGTAATTTCACGGCACGGCTGCAAACCCAATGTGGGTGGTGGGTCCAAAGCACAGCAAGAAAATAAAGAGGAGGGGTCGACAACGGACCAGGTACCCGAATGTATGTTCTGATTCTTGCGGTGAAACAACAAAACCAGAAATATGAATGGACTTCAAAGATGACCGGTGTGATCGCTGGGAAAATGGTGTGTTAAAAGCTGAATTTGGTCCACCGTTGTCCTACTGGGGATGAATCTTCGGATGATACGGGGCAGCAGAAGCATGCCAGGTTTCGGGCTCTGCACCCCAACAACAAGACTAGAGTTTCCCTAAGGGGATCGGGAGACCGTAATGCTTTCAGAAATTCCGCAGACCCTTGACAATCTGCATTAGGACGGCAGCACCGGATCAGCGAGCAGACAAGAGGCGGGCGATCTCTGGATCTGGCAGGATCTGGCTCGCGATCAACAACGCGTGAGACCCCCCCCCCACCCCAAATAAATACACACAATCAACGTGTATTCTCGATGCGTCCTGGACAGTTTCTGCTCGGTACAGATGTATTTATGGGTCGGTGTGTAAGAAATGTGTACCAATATATGCTTGACGCAACTTCTAGCTCCCTAGAGCTCACAATTTCAGAGTCCTCTCCTTCCAAATTGAGACCTAAATCCGGGTGTCCTGAAAAAAATCATTCGGGGAGGCAGAAATGTCCCAATGGTCTTCAAGTTATTCTCTGAACCCTCAAATGAGATTTCATTGCCATGTGAATGAGAGAATGTGCCGAGGAAACACCCAGATCACTGGAGATCAAGCCGAAGCACGTGTTGTTGATCGCGGGCCAGATCCAGACATCGCCCACCTCTTGCGAGCAGGCACCAATGAAGCAGATCATTTACTTATTAATAACAGTATTTAGAAGACTTCAAATCTGAATATTTGCTATGTACTTTATTTTGTCCCCGCACTGCACACTTTGAGATTTTTCTTGGGGCACTACCTCAATGTAGCGGCCATCCCCAAGGACAGTTACACACAAGCGATGCGGGCGGGAACGATGATCACGAAACGAAGGTGTACAGTCGCGTCCAGAGAGAAAGAGCGGTGGTTCTCAGGGGTGGATGCGAAATTTACCGAGTGATTTCCGCCAGACAAATGATCTGATCGAAAGTTCAGCGGATCAAGGTTTTGTGGGGGATGAAGGGAGGGGACAAGAAGTGGCAATGTATTAAATGGCCCCCACCTCATGCCCTCCTCATGCTCCCCTCATGCTTTCCTCATGCCCGCACAGAGGAGGTGCTTGATTGGCATGGTTAACCTTACCACGATCCTACCTACCTAAATAGGAAATTGCTCGGTGGGCAGGCATTAAGAGGTCGCAGGTTCAAATCCTGCTGCCCCCACAAAAATCGGCACCGGGTGCAAAACTCTTCAGAATGTCACAAAATAATTCTTTTAAGGTATGTTAATATGTGCTAGCTTAATACCTCCCCGGGACATTCACATATTCTATATTTCGATGTCAATCTCGCGGTATTGATGTACATCAACCGATCACTCCGGTCTTGCCCGCCCATGCCGCCTCATAGCGCCTGATCAGGCTGATCTTGATGCGGAGGGTTATGTCATCTTCTAGACTGGGCCGCAAGGGCTTATGTGGTGGTAAGTATAATCTAGGGACACGAGGTAGCAGATCCATCAGAGACTGCCACTGCTTCTGTCAGGGTCAAGGTTAATGAGGAAAACGTGCAGTGCAGGTTCCTGGGTCTTCCATTGGGTTCCATGAACATAGGTGGGTTCGAATGTTCCACTATGGAACCCACAGTGGAGTTAATGTTCCACTATTGGAACCCACAGTGGAGTCAGCAGAGTTCCACCGTGGGTTCCATAGACGTTCATAGAACGCACCCAGGTTGATCGAACCATAGTGGAGTTAATGTTCCACTATGGAACCCACAGTGGAGTTAGTGGAGTTTCAACTGTGGGTTCCATGGTGGAATGTTCATAGAACCCACCCACGTTCATGGAACCCACCCAGGAACCTGCACTGCACGTTTTCCTCATTAACCTTGGGCCTGACAGAAGCAGTGCCATTCATATGGGATATTAATCTGATGCAGGCAGATGACCTTCTGATGTTCCCATGTCTGGCACCAGTGGTAGCAGATGGTGATCAGGCCAATCACCATGGCCTTAGTGACTATCGAGATCTCGAAAATTTCAAACGTTGAGAAATGTAAATGTACACGGTTGTCAGCAATGCAATTCCGCCCCATATACTGCACATTCCCCAATGCTGAGGCAAGCTTAAGTCCTGAAAAAAATGTGGAAGGCAAGCTCGCATCATATGAAGAGAGGTATGCAAAAAAAACCTGCCAAAAATAAAGACTCTTGGCTCAGAAAAAAAATATCATGCAAGGACTGCGGAAAATGCAAGGTCCGTGGAATGACTGTAATTGATCGGCCCAAAAATTCAGGGCGTGGAGCGCCGAAGGAATCTTCGAGATACAATGCCGACTAATGGCACTGTCACTTCCTCGGTCATAAAATGGAGCAGAAGTTGAGAAGCCAATGGTCTTTTCCCCCGCACCTCACCTTCCGCTCCCTGAAGCTATCCGCCCATTTTCGACTTTCGATCTGATTGAATGGTTTTTGAACAACCAGCACCACACGCGGACCCATTTTGGAAGTCTCCACATTTCAAAGTTTTATCGACTGTCATAAAACTTTATGAAGTCTGACTGTGGGAGACTATTACTGGGCGGGATTTTCAATGGAAGCACGTCTCGGCGCTCTGCAATTCTCTGTATTTCATCAGAAGAATAACAATGTCTCCCCACAGTTTTTCAAGTGCGGGAAATTTCGCAGAAATATGAGAGTCCATTTCAAAATGCGATAATTTGTGCAACTTTTCTCACAATTTTGAATCAAAATTCAACGGTTTTGTTGCCATTTTCTCATAATTTCAGACTTTGAAGGTGCAATGAAGTAGTGAAAACTGATTATATTGCACGCATAAATATCTCATACACAGTACACGAGTGGTAAGTTAAAGAAGACCCAGTCCTAACATTCTGCCTAGACAACTTGCTTCGCACTGAAGGGCGGCGGCTTTTCTTTTAGGTGTCTTCCAAGGAAGGCGCGTGTGTCGTGGCAGTGAGAAATTTGGTTTAGATAGCGGGTCTTTTCTGGAGCCTCAGAGAGGGACAGACAATTTCGGGAGTTCCGGCCAAAAAAGTGAAACACCATGGGGAAAAATGGGATATTAGATCAAACACATTCTTTTGAGCGGTTTCGTGGCTGGAAAAATCGGAAAAAATTACAAAATTTTTCTCGGCACCATTTGGCACGTGTCGGAGAGGTCGCGCTGCGCATTGTTGCCTGGAGCTGGGCTTCTTCCTCTTGTACTCGCAGGTCCAAATCGTCGAGCTCATCGTCGGACAAGGCATCGAAGAAAGTTTTGTGAACTCCAAGCTCCCGCATTTGCTTCCTCAACGTGGCGCGATGAACCCCTAAGGCAGCGGCAAGCCTGGAGAACTTGATATTGTGATTGGAAGAAGTGGTCTCCCTGAGGTGAGGTAAAACCTCAGTGCTCAAAACTCTTCCGCCGTTGGGTTTCAAAAAAACATGGCAATCTCCGTGGGAATCAAGAGGCAAAAGGTATCTCCGCGAGTCAAAATCGAAAAGTCCATCGCTTCGGCGACTTAGGATTCAGTGATGGCCGTCTTGTCTCGCCAAGTTCGGTATGACTTGTTTCGGCATTGGCCACAATTATGATCCGGATGCAGCCATGATATATAAACTGCGTGATAAATTGCAGGTCCCTAGATCACCGTCTTCCTCTACCGTCACTCCCACTTTACCATGGTACGGATATTACGGCCGAGAAAGGCGCATCAAACTCCTCAGGCGAAAGAGAAGGTAGACGATTTCCACTTCATCTGCGAACGGCATTGACCCATTTTAGATGCGCATTCGCCTACCCAGACCCTTAACGGCACCATTTTCAACCAATCTTCAAATACGGCAATTTCTTGGAAGTCTACAGCGTCTTGCGCACGATATCAATGGGGGCGAACAATCGAGCGAACACATAACGATTTGGCCCCACCCTATTGGATTCGCCAACGGAATAAAACGTCTGAACTGGATCAAAGACTTTCCCTATCTTGCGGAATACTCATATTTTGCTGAGTGTTTTCACAAGAAGGCGCCTGGGCGGATGCGGGCAGGGCTCTTTGTCACGGCGATTGAAAGTTGGGTTGGCAAGAGAGTGCTAGCTGAATGGCATGTATGGGCGGCCATCATCATCAGTCCAGAAGCACCGGCCACGGGGAAGAAACTGCTCATATACGATTGCGACGGGGAAGATGTGGACTTTGGCCACTGTCGCGCCAGAGAGGCCCTCCCTCTTTCTATACAGCGCGATTTTTGGAGACAGAAAAAGATGCCGTTCACGGAATTGTGGCGTTCCAGCTACAATCCGGAAACCTTTGGCCAGAATCAGTGCATGAAGAACACCTGTAAATTTCTCATTCACTGTCAGGTCACCTCCTCGTATTATTGTGGGACCAGATGGTGAGGTCATTGATGGGTTTCGTCGGGTTCTTTGCGTATGACTTGTGGTACATATTGTATTATTTCGATCAATTTGTTTCCGACCCTCGAATTTCGTCTTGAGCATTGGATGCAACATCTCTTCAAGATACTTCAAGACGGCGCCCTAGATTTGCGACCACTGGCAAGATCGACAGATTCGTGCCTTTTCGGGTGCCAGAAATGGGCCTTGTAGCATCCAGTTGTGTAAAAGCGCTTCAAACCGAAACCTGAATGATATTTGGTGGAGTGGTGGGCGAGAAAGCGCATGGTCGATGGTGAGCCTTGCAGACGTACGTGTCACGGCAACCTCCGAATTACATGATAACGAAGCACCCCAATCAGACCCAGGACGAAGTATCAGAAAACGTTCAACGGAAAAGAAAAAGGAGCACTGCACCTGTTCTTCCGACTACTGTGATCATTGCGGTCATTTTGGTCTATTCAGATTTCCCTTGGACGCGATATTGGCAAGTCCAATTATGTTTACAAACGGACAGACAGTGCTGAGCGAGGCAGAGACAAACAACTATATTCAGGCAACTACATTTAAAGACATGGGTTCTTTCGCATACACCTGGAATCATGTTGTAGTTGACAGCAGACCAACGAAGACTAAGACTGACCCCAGTACGATCATTGGGGTTGGCTGCGTAATTGCTGATTGAGATGAGGTCACAGAGTATGACAACAAGGTCTCCGGTACGGAGAGAAAGCCATGGCGATGAAGTCTGCATACACCACGCCAAGAATCTATATGAAGTTTGATTAGCCAATGCCTGTCTCAACACATAATCCTACTTGATCATTGCTTTGATTACGTAATCAGTTTGCTGGCGGGGAGCAGCGGGACGAGGGCAATTATGGCGGATTTTGATTTGTTAATCACCGATTAACCTAGATCATGTTCTGCTAAACATTGGTTAAACCAAAAAATCAGTGTTCAAAGAATTTATGTCACGCTGTGAAAGTCTTCCACCCCTCAAAATCAAGATCCTTGACGTAGTGGCGGCGGCGAGATCGTTCGTTCGCTCGCTCACGCTCGTCTTAGTTGTGAGCAACTTGAACCATTTTCTTCGCGATTTCTGGGAATTGTGGCTATGCTGTTTACCAATGTTATCCGCCGGCCGCCGTGGAGAGGCTCACCCCCAACTTTCTGTCACCGTAACATCACGCATACTCACCCAAGGATCATTCACACACCTTATAAAAGAGGGAATAACTTGTAGGTAATGGATTTATGAATTTATCGGTCCAAGCAGTGGCTTGAGCCAGGCCAGGCCAGGATCGCAGGCCCTGGCCCTGGCTTGAGGTTTCAGAAGCCTAAGCCAGACAAAGCCAAACCCAAGCCATGGTTTCCGGGCCAAGCCAAGCCACTTCCTTCATTTCGCCGCGGACTCCGTCGACGCAGATTGCGGCCTGGCAGTCGGTGAGAAACGACGCCGTCCACTTGAAGTACTGAAGTGGGATTCTCTTCCTGCGGAGTGTGCATAGTAACCGTTTATAGTTCACAAAGTCGAAGTATCTCTCATATCGAAAGTGAGAGGATGCTCAATTACAGGTCCGGAGGTCCAGTTCTAAGCAGTACAAGTCACATAGGCGTGTTTATGAGACGGTAGCACGGGCCTTTGACCAGTAGATGACGTATTTTGGTAGACACCCAGTTTCCCAGCGTAACGGATTGTCTGAATGCCGCACAATGGCTGAAGGACTTTGTCTGTCTCTTAATATTTTGTTTTCAAAGCATCTTCTAGGTGGACAGAAGTACCGGGCAGCGGCCCATCAAAATTCCGTCTCCTGGATTCGCTGTCCGTGCACGAGAATTGGCTGGACAGATTGTTCAGTGCGGTAGCTTGCATGGTATTCCGACGTAAAAATACTGAAAGTCGCGTTGCAAACGCGCTAAGGAGCCCCTATAGTGCCCGTCACTTAGTCACCGCCTGTTTGTGACAACGAATATTACTCCTTCAAAAAAAATCCGATTTCTTATTCCTCTTGCTAAAAGACTCATTTTCACTGTAGGAAACTTTTCCCAAGAGCGATTTTTATTTGAGTCAAAATTGAGCGAGTAATATTTTTCTGACAGGCCAAATTGGGACTAGCGTTAGATGAGAACAAATGGAAGTAGCCAAATATGTACCCATCGCAAAAGTATATGCATCTGAGGTCGATGTCTTCTGATAATACTCATCGACCTTAGCCACCGCTTCTTCAAGCGCGCCCCAAAAACGCGAATACTTCAGATTCTTCGCGCGGCCGCTCCAAGTGGAATGTAGCGTCTCTAGAGCCGGAAGTGCGAGATGCAGTGTTGAATGCATATCCGCGGAAAACGCATGCTGTGCTTTCTCCGCACTCTAAAAACGACTGATGAGTAGAATATCTACCAAGAGGAAGTAAGAAATGCCTTGAGTATGTGGATGAATAACTCCACCCGGGTCCATTCGTCGTCTGTGAGCCGTAGAGCGAACAGTTTCTCGCTCTTTTCACCGCTTTCTTCTTGGGCCATCTCAAACACGAATGCATCAACGGACTGGGTGAAGCTTTCATCAAACTTTCCATGGGCCTTTCGAAAGGAAGCGTACCTTTCTAAGTTGGTATCCTCGCTTGAGCATCGAAAATGTCGACGACCAGCGAACCTTACTGGGGAATGAACGTCAATCCACCCGCGCCGTTTGTTGCACCCCCCGTACCCTTGCTTTTCTTCGCATTTCCTGCAACGACCTACTCCATTGCATACGACATTTATACTCTGCTGAACGAACTTGACGCTCCCTTTGGGTGGCATTCTCCCCGAGGTACTTTCAAATTTTCAAATTGCTTTCAAGCCATGCTTAACTCACCGTTTTCACAGTCACGGAATGTTCTATACCCTACTAAGCGCCTTGGCGCCAATGGCACAAGGCGAAGCCTGGTATCAAATCTGGCCTGCTGAGGTGGTAGTCAGCGGAATTTCAAGCAGGACTGTCTCCTACGATTTCCTTCGCGTGCGCTGCTAATTAAGCCGGGACACCCACACCCTTCCAAGGGCCACATCTTGGGTGTGGGCGTGATGAACACTGAAAATGGAAATGTGAAGGAAAGCGTGAAATATCCTCCAAGTTATAGCATCGGCGGAGATTTTTCTTTCGTTCTTCCGTACCAAGGTTATTTATGTCTTGCAAATCTCAGATTCAGGGTCGGTTCAATATTCCGCTCCCGGAAAACACTCCAATGGCGCCATCTCGTATGATTCACGTTCCCATGGTTGCTACGGTCCAGGGAAAAGCTTGTGTAGTTGTAGTCTCTCGTAGACAGACGCTTCAACAAATGAGCTGTCGGTTTTCTTTTGACCGCATTTTAGATTGCTTTATTCATTTGATGGTAGCCCATTCCTCGCGATCTCGCTGCCTCGCCTGACGATTTGGCTCCGCCGCATGCCGTACCAACAGCAAGTTGCATTTGCGAGTATTATATATTGCTCTAATCCTACAATCTTAGATTGTGACTCGATCTGTTCGACGTCAGCAGTGGCAGCAGGTAAGCCTCCAAACAAGGTATCGACATTGCTGATAATCATATCTACAGGAAGCGACAGCCACCGCAGTCAAGGTGTCGACGACCACACCGTTTATTGCTGGTCCACTTCTCACATCCGCGATGGAATTGGGTGTTACATCCTGCAAGGTGGGGTACCGTTCATGGCATGTTAGGAGACCAATTTGACGTCACCGCCAGCCTCGCTCATTCGTTGGAGAAGGCGGAGCCTTGGATCTCACACTCCAGTCCATGCCCGGTGCCGGCGCCTACTCCCTTTCTGCGTGGCAAGACCACATTCTCTCACCTCGAGACATGCACGATGACGACGATCACATCGTCATTACAGGTCAGGCTGTCAGTATGTCGATCCGTCAAGGCGCACACTGGGCCTCTAGTGACACTGGGAATCTCCCTGCCATGTCGAATCATCTGACAGGATGGACACGGCGTTCAAGGAATCCAGTTTGAATCACGGGATCTGCACAAACATAGTGTTTCTCTGGCCTTGGCCTCGGGCCAAAAAGCCATGGCTTTATGGCTCGGCTTTGGCTTTTTTCTGGCTTTGGCTCGATGTGGCTTTGGCCTGGCCTGGGATTTAGCAAGGCCAAAGCCAAAGCCTCGCTGGAATCCCTGCCAAAAGCCATGGCTTGAGCCGGGCCAAGCCAAAGCCAGGCCAAAGCCAACAGTTTGGCCTTGGCCTGGCTCGAGATTTTCCGAAGCCAAAGCCGAGCCAAAAAGCCAAAGCCAAAGCCAGAAAAACACTACTACTACGATTTCTAAGGACCACTAGATTGTACCTAGTGTAGTCTGAAATCTCGAATTTTCTCCCCCCCAAAAGTACCTGTGGTAAGTGTATTACCAGTGGTATAATCATGGTAGCCCAACATGCAGTGGGCCCCTCTAACTAGAGGTTCCAATGCCCCCCTTGGGAACCTCTAACTAGAGGGTAAATGTGGTATTATCAGGTGTCCGATTTGCCATCTCCGACTTTCTTTTCCTGATGGATACTCAGCTGTCAGGAAGCTACCAGAGCTCATTTATACCGAAAATATATGTCTCCATTCCCACAGGGTAGGGAATCCAGTTGTGTTCAAACTTCTATTCTACACCAGATGGGGGATACAAGATAGAATACTTATGTGAGACCTCCGTGCCCTCCGATATACATGTGGGTACCACATATCCACAAATTAGCCCAATTGGACAAGCATATCCAATTATATATCATTGAGTCTATGGTACTTGTAATCACTTTGCGACAAGAGGCAATCGAGTGTGCTTCAGAAATATTGTGAGAATTGAATCCAGCCATGAAATTTATGCAATTCTGGCTCTATGACATCTTTCAGAATGTATGCAAGTCCTCTCTTGCAAAAATCCAGGTTGGTTGCATAAGTTCTGACCGCCCTGGATTCATCCTCAAAATAGGCTGAAATCCCAGATCACCCACTATGAAGTATTTTGACAAGTTTCTTTCTATCGTTAATTCCTTATGAATTAGCCTAGTAAATCTAGCTAGGTTTCATGCAAATCCGTTACAAATTGACGGAGTTATGGGCAATTCTTTGAAAAGGTCCCAAACGGGAAATTTTTCGCTCGTGCCTTCGGTACTGTCATTAGCTGTAATGGGACAATTTCTACGCACTCTACTGAGCTCTTGAAATAATTCTTTGTCGTTGGGCGATTACAGGCCATATCACCCCACTACCCATCTCAAACGTCGAACTTCGCCGTTTTAGCGCACTATAGTAAAAAAATAGAAATGGATCTGCTTGCTTTCGAGAGTGCAGCGGAACCATTTTACGAACGAGATCAGAGACGTAACTGGGGAATATGGTCCCGCTGGGTAGTTACTGCAGAACAGCGACAAGAATTCAGCGAGTGCCTGTACCTTCGGCCACAAGCCGGGTTTGGAAATGCACCTGTTTAGTTAAGAATGCTCCCTGAACAAACCAGCAGATGTATCATTGAATAGATGGGATGAGTGTGTAGAAGAAAGTCATGAAGAGCTTGTGAGCCCTCCGGCTTAATGAGCGCATGAGAAGGAAATCTGAATCGCCAGTCTTGCTTGAAATTTCGCTGGCTATCACCTCAGCGGGTCGGATTCGAGAAAGGGCTGCAAATGAGGTCATACAGTCGAATTTGTTGGTCTGGTTCAGATCTCGGCACACGGCACGGGATTTGCCTTTCGAAAGCTCCATTCTCATCGGCGCCCTCGTAATTGAATCTTGGTGTTCACTGTCGAGGGGGTTCTTCTAGTAGAGTGGTGCTTTCAAATGATATGATTACTGTAGCTACTTCCGCTGAGAAATTCAATCTTCCACAAATCTGACAAACGCGCTTGTTTTGATGAAAGGTTAGATCAAACTTCACCTTCATCAGTGACAGCGTTGGCCGCCCGCAGCACAACAACCTGCGCCCTCTACGCTCGTCGCGCCTCCCACAGCCGCGACGACCGGAAAGGAGAGATGATGGGGGGAGAAAAGACGAAGGACGGGTTTGTATCATTCACACACATTGACGTGGACATTGACAAGGACATTGACGTGATAATGATCCAATCAGTAAAAGATCCGACGGTGACGGACAAATGGACCTAGCGCAAACTACACGGCTGCACCAGTGACTTAACGTCGCACCAAAAGTATTGATCTTGATGATTTGCTGTGATAGTCTTAACGAAGCCGCAAAGTCCGACCGGTTAAAAATTCGCAAGACACGGAATCGTACAATTTTCCTAAGATTGATGTCTACTTCCGAGTCGCTGTCAACTTTGCGTGACGTGGGACTCCACGTTGCACAAGCACGCACCCTGGGCCAATCCTGGGCAACCCCGCCCGCCATTCCATGCGCTGAACGAACTTATGGCAGGTTCGGAAGGCTTTGGCAATATTAATGGGCGCGATTTCGAGCAATCTGAAAATGACCAGTTGCCCAATGAAATTGAACTACATACGGATTTCAGCCGTTGACATACCGGCTCATTCGTACGCCGGTCCGGAAGGCTCGGACTCTTTGGACATTGATCGTGCGAAAGTGCATGCTGTCGTAAACGAGGCGCTCGAGGTGACCACTCTTGTCTTCCACCTCCACGTCCACTGCACAGGAATAGACCCTCCTCATCCTTTTCTGTGGGCCGCTCTCTTTGCCGTGTAATCTTTGCTGGTGGCTGACATAGTGTTCCACCGACAGAAGATCGGCGCTGTAACGATCCGTTTTGACCATGTCCAGCGAGGGCAATGAATCCACACCCATCATTAACGAGATTTATGGTGCGTAGGGAACGAACTTGATTGGGACGTCAGCATCGTGATCCTTTGTCCCCAGGAGGCCGAGGAGGCGATGGTGGAAGGGCAGGGGAGGGTGGCGTGGGTGGCCGCGGGGGTACGGGAGAGGGTCCTACGTTCAATTACAGCAGAGTTGAAAGTGTGACGAATAACATGTACGTCGATGATGTCCCCTGTTCCTGTTCCCAAGGTTCTTTCTCAACAACAGCAGTGTGAACCAGGGCCAAGGGTTAATCAAATTTCCTGTGTTGAATATTTTTGAAGCTGAGTTATGTCTAGACTCGAAGAAGTTCTGTGCAAGTGGTTGGACTCTCCTCCTACTACGAGGGACAGACAGCACGAACTGCGGAAACTTCATCACGGAGCCACTGGGCGCTGGCTCCTACATGATTTCCGATTCGTCAAATGGAAGGCCACACCCAGCTCTTTATGGATCAAAGGAATCTGTAAGTCAATTTTATTATGTTCCAATTCCATGTCTAATATTTTTTTTGCAGCTGGTACCGGAAAGAGCGTACTAAGGTGATTTGTATCGCTACCACGTACATAATATCAATCTGCCACTGACAATTGCGACAGCTCGACAGTGATTGAAAATATCACCGTGGGCTGTCCCGACTGGACCGCAGTTGCATACTTCTATTTTGATTTTAGGAATGAGAGGCAGCACATGGACATCATGTTACGTTCTATCATCTGGCAGCTCTCTGGACGGTCGCCTTCACCCTATAGCTCTCTTGATCGGCTGTATAAAACACTGGGAAATGGAACTATACAGCCACAGCGTGTCCATCTCCAAGAAGTCCTCGAGAATTTACTTTCAGAGTTGGACCGGACATATATTGTCATCGATGGGCTCGATGAATGTAACAAGACCGACTGGAAGCACCTTATCGAGTTCATCCACAGCCTATGCCATCCTGCCAAAAATGCACTGCATCTCCTGCTTACCAGTCAACCTCTTGAGGAATTCCACACAGCATTCAAGGATGTAACCTTCATCGAGCTTGGTTCCCGGGTCTCAAATGACGACATTAGATCCTTCATTGGCAGCGAAGTTCCCAGGGTCGGAAATTGGGCTAGTGGTGACAATTATGCAAAGGATGTTACAGAGCAAATTGTGCAGAAGAGCAACGGAATGTTGGTCCTCTCATCAGGCTGTGATTTGTCTGCAAGCTAACTTGGATATCCAGGTTTCGCTTGGCGGCGTGTCTCCTCATTGAACTGGGTCATTGTGATTGGGAAGATGACTGGGACGAAATTCTGACAGCCCTCCCAGCTGATCTGTTTGCGATTTACAACCGTTTCTTGACTCGGGCAGCAGATACTCCCAAAAGAACAGTTTTTATCCAAGCAATTTTCCGGTGGCTTGTGTTTTCTGCCGAACAACTCACATTGGACGAGCTGGCAGATGCTATTGCTTTCCACCTAGATGACCCTACATTCGACTTTTCCGACCCAGCTAAATCCATTTACTACCCAGATAGACGTCAGGGCAACTCTGGAATCTTCAAGTTGTTGGAGGGCCTGATCATGATCAAAAACGAGCTCTGGGCTAAGCCGTCAATTGCCTTTGCACATTCTTCTGTCAAGGATTATATCCTTTCCCCACAATTCCATAAGGAATTTGGCACAATCATTGACCTGACCAAAGATGTCTCCCACAAGTTTATTACCCAAACTTGCGTTCGCTATCTCCTCCTTTTTGGCAATGCCAAACATCCGATGACCCAGGACACACTCCCAGACTACCCATTCTCGTTGTATGCAGCAGAATATTGGTTCCATCACCTGCGGCTTTGCGATGACCAGGATCAGGAGGTGCTACTTCCCTCGACAATGCGTCTCCTGGAAGATGGAAGCAGCCAATATGCTGCTTTGTGCCAATTGCGTGCTTTCTCTGTCCCTTGGGGGACCCGTGTTTGGGATGGGACCCGTGGTTGGGATGGGACCCGTGGTTGGGATGGATCCATATCACCTGCGGTGTGGATGTGTTCCGCAATGGGCTACACTGCGGGGGTGCGCTTGCTGCTCATCAAGCACAACACATCTGTTGACCTAGCCAACAAAGATGGCTGGACTGCGCTGCATCTCGCATCGGAGAAGGGTCACCTCGACATCGCAAGGCTGCTGATTGAGCACAGCACATCCATCGACCTAGCCACCAAAGATGGCAGGACTGCGCTGCATCTCGCATTGATGGAGGGTCACCTCGACATCGCGAGGCTGCTCATCGAGCACAACGCATCTGTCGACCCAGCCACCGAATATGGCCATACTGCACTGCATTTCGCATCGGAGAAGGGTCACCTCGACGTTGTGAGGCTGCTGATCGAGCACAACGCATCTGCCGACCTAGCCGCCAAATATGGCCAGACTGCACTGCATTTCGCATCGGAGAAGGGTCACCTCGACGTTGTGAGGCTGCTGATCGAGCACAACGCATCTGTCGACCCAGCCACCGAATATGGCCATACTGCACTGCATTTCGCATCGGAGAAGGGTCACCACGACGTTGTGAGGCTGCTGATCGAGCACAACGCATCTGCCGACCTAACCGCCAAATATGGCCAGACTGCACTGCATTTCGCATCGGAGAAGGGTCACCTCGACGTTGTGAGGCTGCTGATCGAGCACAACGCATCTGCCGACCTAGCCACCAGATATGGCCAGACTGCACTGCATTTCGCATCGGAGAAGGGTCACCTCGACGTCGCGAGGCTGCTGATCGAGCACAACGCACCTGTCGATCTAGCCGAGAAATATGCCGGGACTGCGCTGCATCTCGCATCGAAGACGGGTCACCTTGACGTCGCGAGGTTGCTGATCGAGCACAACGCACCTGTCGACCTGGCCGTCGAATATGGAGGCCAGACTGCGCTGCATCTCGCATCAGAGGAGGGTCACCTCGACGTCGCGAGGCTGCTGATCGAGCACAACGCATCTGTCGACCTAGCCACCAAATATAAAGGCAAGACTGCGCTGCATCTCGCATCGGAGAAGGGTCACCTCGACGTCGTGAGGCTGCTGATCGAGCACAACGCATCTGCCGACCTAGCCACCGAATATGGCTGGACTGCACTGCATTTCGCATCGGAGAAGGGTCACCTCGACGTTGTGAGGCTGCTGATCGAGCACAACACATCTGTTGACCTAGCCGAGAAATATGCCGGGACTGCGCTGCATCTCGCATCGAAGACGGGTCACCTTGACGTCGCGAGGTTGCTGATCGAGCACAACGCACCTGTCGACCTGGCCGCCGAATATGGAGGCAAGACTGCACTGCATCTCGCATTGGAGAAGGGTCACCTCGACATCGCGAGGCTGCTCATCGAACACAATGCATCTGTCGACTTCATTGAGGAAGATGGGACTGTGCTGCATCTCGCATTGAGCAATGGTCATCTCGACATCGCGAGGCTGCTCATTGAACACAATGCATCTGTCGACTTCGTCGAGAAAGATGGCCAGACTGCGCTGCATCTCGCATCGGAGGAGGGTCACCTCGACGTCGCGAGGCTGCTGATCGAGCACAACGCATCTGTCGACCTAGCCACCAAATATGAAGGCAAGACTGCGCTGCATCTCGCATCGGAGAAGGGTCACCTCGACGTCGTGAGGCTGCTGATCCAGCACAACGCATCTGTCGACCCAGCCACCGAATATGGAGGCCAGACTGCGCTGCATCTCGCATCGGAGGAGGGTCACCTCGACATCGCGAGGCTGCTCATCGAACACAATGCACCTGTCGACTTCGTCAAGAAAGATGGCTGGACTGCGCTGCATCTCGCATTGGAGAAGGGTCACCTCGACATCGTGAGGCTGCTGATCGAGCACAATGCATCTGTCGACCTAGCCGAGAAAGATGGCTGGACTGCGCTGCATCTCACATTGGAGAAGGGTCACCTCGACATCGCGAGGCTGCTCATCGAACACAATGCATCTGTTGACTTCATCGAGAAAGATGGCCAGACTGCGCTGCATCGAGCATCGAGCAATGGTCACCTCGACATCGCGAGGCTGCTCATCGAACACAACGCATCTGTCGACTTTGTCGAGAAAGATGGCTGGACTGCGCTGCATCTCGCATCGATGGAGGGTCACCTCGACATCGCGAGGCTGCTCATCGAACACAACGCATCTGTCGACTTAGTCGAGGAAGATGGCTGGACTGCGCTGCATCTCGCATCGAGCAATGGTCATCTCGACATCGCGAGGCTGCTCATCGAACACAACACATCTGTCGACTTAGTCGAGAAAGATGGCTGGACTGCGCTGCATCTCGCATCGAGCAATGGTCACCTCGACATCGTGAGGCTGCTCATCGAACACAACGCATCTGTCGACTTAGTCAAGAAAGATGGCTGGACTGCGCTGCATCTCGCATTGAGGTACACTCACCTCGACATCGCGAGCCTGCTCATCAAGCACGGCGCCAGCACAACCCTAGGGAGGACAGCGAGCGACCCCCCCAGATGATACCGTGGGCTCAGTCTCCTAATGCACGCTTCTTTACAGAACTACAACTTGAATATGTGATTGTGTTTAAAAGCAGGAAGTACACTGCAAGTGAATCCGTGTGTCTTGAAAGCATGAACATGAGGACCAAGAATTGTAATCGCAATGATTGCAGGTAGGATTATGGAGGAGAACAGATTGCGATAGGAGAAACAAACTGGAAATGTTGCAGCAATGGGGCGGTCTCGAAAACCTGGCTAGTCCATCGCAGATCTGTGAGCGGTGGAATACCTGGTGGTATTCGGACTTCAAGAGTCTGGAGAACAGGCATTTTCCCCCCGGGCCGGAGCGATGAACCGGAATAAGGATGGAAGCATGGTGAAACTGGCGGTCTGCCATGTAGCGGAGCACTCCGCTAAGAGCGTAAGGGCTTGACCGTCGTCGCCGTTCTGCACAGCTCGAACCTTGAACTTGATTGGGAGATGGGCCGATCTGGAGGGCGCGTCACTCGCCATGATCTTTGGCAGAAGGCAGAGAAAAAACACGAAATCCATCCCATGCTCCTATTGACAAACGACTTTCACCGACTATAGCCACGACTTAATACGGGCCAGTGTGCCTCCGGGCTTGCCCCCCTGTCCACGACGTGCCCACGAGGGAAGGGTAGCGTCGCGCATCTGTGGACTCACATCCAGCAAGCCGAAAACACCTCCCCGATCATAAACTGACCTCCCTCCCTGAAAGACTATGCTCACGATACGCATTTCTCCTCCTGGCACCGGATGGCCGATCCACACGAGCGGGACTTGCACGAAGCGTGGCTATCTTCCTAGTCGGTACATATCTCCTCCCTGGATACACGCGGCTCGCGACTTATGACTGCGTTCACAGATCGCGTCCCATTGGAGACAGAGGCAGCCAGGCGTCGCTCTTTGGAATTCAGATCCGGTGTGTATCTTCCCTCCGCACGCACGGTCCATGACTGACGTCTGGGATCGCAGATCGCGTCTGATCACGCGGTTCAAACGGGAACGTTGTTCTCCGCAGTATCCCTCGTTACTCATGCGATCTACGCCCGCAAGGGATAGGCTGTGTCGTGCGTCGGCGTCAATCCCAATATGTGAGTCCTGAAGATCTGGGCTTTTTGAATATGTTCGCCAGGTAGGCGACCGGACGCGTCCCGACCTTTACGCACCACTTCACGGTCAGAGATACCCGTGTCAGACCGGCTTAGACGGCACAGTGGTTGGCCCGGCTGAACGCAGTGAATATTCACCTCCTATTCACGGAGGTTCCGGCAGCTGTGAGGATATCCTTTACGGGATGCAGTCATGCACGCCCTAGGCAGCGCATCTTCTGAATGGAGGCGGATAGAGCATCTGCGCAATCAAACTTGCACGGCGATGCCTTTTTGGCACCCTACTGCCTTTTCAATGGTCCACATTTTGAACCGCATGACTTGACATCCTGCAAACCATTTCAATTCCAATAAGTCCCAAGGCCATTTCCTAAGCCGCGCGTCTCAGAAATGGATAGCTTTGATCCCTGCGAACATTTACAGCTACTCAGATCGCACTCGGAGGCACTATTTCGCTTTGGAGAGCGCAATTGCTGGTCTACATTTTGAAACGCGTGATCCTCACGAGAACTTGAACGGGCGAGAGCTACAGTGGCCAAAAGTACTGCACGCGGTCGTTTGAGGGTGTTTTTTTCACCGAATCAGTCCAAATAAAATTCTGGCATGAAAATTGAGTGAATTCAGGAATTCTCGCACAATTTTACCAATACTATATCTCAGTGTCCCGAAATAAAATAAATGGCCTTTTTCCAAGAAGTGCACTTTGTGAATTGACATGGTACCCTGAAATGGTGAAAACAGTCTGAAAGTACTTGTAAATGACACCATAATTGGGCCTTATTTGACTTAAATTGATAGGGATTTGGACTCACAATGGATTTTGATGCGCTTTTTTTTTGTCTCGTGATTCGAACGGTACCGAATGCTCAGCAAATGTACTGGCGGGGGAAATAATGAAAAAAGTCGGTGATTGTGGCTGTGTGTAGGGCCAAAATTTTCCTCCAACTGATTTGGCCACTAATTTTTGGTAGCAGCAGCTACAGTGGCGGCCAAAAATAATGCCGCGATGGTTTGGGCCCGTTAGCGGGTCAAATGACTCCAATTAAAATTGTGGCATGAACTTTGAGTGTTTTAGGAGTTCCCGTGGGGTACAAGCTTGGCTGACCTAAAGCAGCGACAAACGTTACACTAACAATTCTGGCAGCTACACAAATTCCACAAATTTTGTGGAACATTTGGTCGTGATTTTGGCTGATGCCGCCAAATGAGATTTCGGACTTGTGATTCTCAGCCTCCCGCTGCCCTCCCGTACTTTCAGAAAGAAGCGTCGAAAGACTCAAGTTGTACAGAGAAAGTTGCATCATTTTTTATTCTGATTCCAATGAGCTCGACTTGTGTTGGGGTGAAAACAAGTTGGTCTCATTCAACTTGCAATTTCAAATGGAGCAACTTTCTCTATGGGACTTTTGGCACTTTTTTTAAAGGTTCTGGGCGTAAAAATACCAAGTACAAAACCTCGTTTAGCGGCATCACCCAAAGCGGCTACCAAAGATCCCAGCCGTAGACTTGGCCTTGAGGCAGAATGCCTTGGCATTCGAAAACCAGACATCGTGAGTGACATCAATGATGGCGGGGGCTAGTGGTGGCAAGGTTCGGTTCGGATATCGGTCCGAACCTGAACCGAACCTGAACCGGACGCGCGTTCGGCGTTCAGGTTCAGCAAATGCTTGAACCTGAACCGAAGGTTCGGTTCAGCGTTCGGGGGGAGAGCAGGCACGTTCGAACGCCGAACCTAAAAATTGGTGAGGTAAGTGATTTCTACATGAGTTTCTCCACTTTTCTTGCTCGATTTACCTCAGATTTCATAGCCCGAACATTTATGCACAGTAGAACGTACCTGATCCTTCCCTTCGAGCCAAATTCAAGGCAGTTTCGATGTTATTGGATGACGGTTGGCATTCCATTCAATCTTAGCAACGACAAAGTGCAGGCTGCACTTCCTTAGAATAAATTTAGTCGTCCTATTTTCCAAATAACCAGGTGTCTTTCTCCAAAGGAGACAAAAAAAGGAGAAGAAAAAAGAAGAGTAGCACAGCCATGTCAACTGACATCAGAGATTGACATGGCTGTGCACCATTGTGTCACGTGATTCACTTTAGAACGAACCTCATTCACCCTCTTTTGTACTAAGTATGACCTCAAAAAATATGAGACTGTAGTGGAACATTCTAGAGCATTGGCTTCACATTTTTTATTCTTAATTTTCAAGTATATTCATCACAATTTAAATAATACTTTTTTTGTCTTCAGAGCAAGTATTGAGGCCCAAACTAAGCATACATTGATTTAGGGACTCTGAGTAAATGTATGAGAGTTTATTAGTATTAGAATATATGCACTGCATGTCCAGAATTGTGATACATCCTGTAGAGCAAGTTTGGGGATTCATTCTTTGAGAAATGGGTAAAAATTATGCATTTGTCAACATCGCTGATTTCCAGTGTCTATAAGTACCCCCAGAGGTTCCAATACCCCCAGTGATCACTAAGTACAGCCTGGCAAGGATCTGCCTGTGATAACGCTAACATGTGAACAGTGAGAATTTGCATAGTGGACTATCAAAAATACAAGGTGATATGTACCACTCTACCACTGATATGAGCTATTCAAGAAAACAAGATGCAGTAACAGGAATGGGAAGGTGTGGGCGCGAGATCCCGCCACCGAAACTGATGCCTTGAAGGCCAGCGTTAAAATCGATTTGGCCACGGCAGAGAGAGGAGGTTCTCAGAGGCGAGACAGGGGAGCTTGTTGGTGGCGATAGGTCCGTGGAGGAATAATCATTAGGCATTCGACCCTGAGCTGAAAACCATCGTAATACACTGTCCGCTCCTCTGCCAAATCTCCCTGTTCCTTGCATCTACCTCGTCTGGAATATATTCATGGGGTGGCCCATTGGTAGTCTCGTCAATCAGGTGAACATTCGTGAGGTGTCCTTATCCAAAAAAAATTGAACATGGGCTTGTAGATGCACTCGAAAGAAACACTCCCGTAATGGGCAACATATTTCCTATTACATGGACAAGAGTGAGATATATCAGTATCATGGTAAGAAAAGCAGCACTCACCTCTGGTGTTGCCTGGCAGAAAGATGGCTGCATTTGGTGTTGAGTTACGGAAAATTAGAGGAACATACTATTCTCTGTAATTTGCATCATTCACTGCACGGCCGCTCTGGGTGGTCTCCGGGCCCTGGGGCAATGTTTTCTGAGCCTGCCTCCATATATCCTTCACGGGAGCTTGCCATAACTGCTTAAATTAATTAACCGTTCTTTAACGAAATGGCTCCTCGGCTGTGCTATTTCCCCATATGACCATGCTCCTTTGCTCCTCCTCTCTACGTCGTCTGCGCTTAATTCCTTTCGTACTACTTTTTGCTGTGCCTTCTTGACACCGCTGCCCATCTCATGTTCAATTACTATCCCCATTTACACCAAACAATTTGCTGACGCCCCGTTTGTGCACCTACGAACCATGCTTGTGTGCACGGCCTTTGAAATCAACTGACCTGCAATTCCTCCATCGAGCTGTCTAACAGATAAAAAATCATGCAGCTGACACCTCTGTACTGCGATCCGCAGCCAAACGCAGTTCTTGCAGCAAAGTGTCCGCAATTTTCGAACCGCGGACTGCGACCTGCGCAATATCACCTCGATTGGTACATTCTAGGTGAACAAGTAGGCCCCATGATTTTACCGGTTTTCGACCTCGCTGTGCCGCAGAACAGAATTTTATCAACTGCGGCACTCTCAGATATAAAAGACCAGCATCAGCGTCAAAAAATTCGTTCTGACCTCTCTCGCTGTCTCTTCACCGATTCCATCCTGGGTAGCTCCCGAAATTTGCTTCATGCAATGTTCAGTCTCTACAAGCAACGTCTGTTCCTACTCTGGGTGCAGCTATCGGAAGCTTCTGGACCAGTGCTCTGTGTTCTGTCGCAAGCAAGCTAATATTTTGAGGACCGGATATTTTTCCTGAATCAAGTTGGCCAATATTTGGACTGTTTTGTACACTTCATTTTCTCCGCTTCCTACAGTTCCGTGGTTCACCAAAAAGCATCCAACGCCGCCAAACTGGGAAGAATTGTTTTCAATATTCAAGACCTGTTGGCGAGGCAGTTATCTGGCTTCACGAAATATCATTGCCGACCCTGGCGTCTGTGGTCCTTGATCGTGGATTTGGTATCACAGGTTTAGTGCTGCCCGGTGAGCCTGTATTCCTTTCGCATTAGCTTAATTTAAAATGTGCGGCGGTGTTGCATCATTCGACCCTTTCGAGTCGATGAGCAGTTAGTCTATGTACTGCCCCTGTATTTCTGAAATGCACCCAGGTTAATCCCTGTTCATACCTGCTCATACATTCCGGTTGCCGGAGCGAAGCGGTGGCATGTCTTGTGACTCTTCAAGTCAACGGACCCATGGTGCATCTCGCTCGGCCGGAAAACTCCGGTCTGAATCAACATTTTTCAGATCTTCGATTGATATTCGCAGTCAGATTCGGTTTTTATTTGATCAGCCCTTCAGGGCCGTTACATTCCAGTCATCGATGGAAGACGGGTTAAAACGGCCATGAGGCCGCGGAGATTCAGGTTCGTTTGATAGCCCAAGACTTTGGAACCGCCGTTGCCGCCTTGGAAACCTTTCTCTCAATCACCCTCATCCTCATCCTCCATCCACTCATCCCTGGCCCTTTCATCGACCCCATGGCACGCAGATTCACAGATTTATCGGATAAAACTAACAAAGTCTTCAAAGGCATTGAAATTCAGGGCTCAGGAAGCATGTTTCTTTGTCGTCAACTCTGCTCCACCCAGGAGATGCTGCGAGGACTCGGGAGAATCGGACAGACCGGCTGACCATCACACAACTGATTTCCCTATCTACTAACCCAGCCTCAGCTACTACACAGAGCCTCCTTCTGCATCCCACTTGCGACGGCTGTCTGGTAAATCGAAGAGCTCGCCAAAGTATGTAATGATGCTCACATTTGTTCTTTTTCGCGATTAGGTTTATCCACACAATCTGATCCGGGCGAATCCCTCCATTTTTGCCGTTTGCCCTCTAGACTCTGCCATTTACTATGCCTTTGCATGGGCGAGAGAGTCGACCCAACACGGTGAGCATGAGACGTGATAACCAAGCGACATCGAAACTTGTCCTCTCCGGCTGGGCCGCTATAGCCTGTGAGCATCCGGTTGGGGTATATACCGAACAGATTTCACTCTTCGTGTCGTTCTAGATAGTCCAGTGTTTCCGGGAAGCACAAGCAAATTCAACCAAGGGCTTCGAATTCTCCACGGCGTCCACCGTTCGATCCAAGCATTGAATGCGTAACATCCACCCTTCCTTTGTCTCGCGTTTACTGAGTCACTTTTCTGCACAGCCTTTGTGAGCGCGCGCGGTCGAGCAGATCGAGCACCGTTCTGCTTTGTTAATCCGCTCAGGCCGGCTTCTCTCGATAAAGGGTGAGCTTTTTTTTTGGTTGCATGCGCAATTGAGCAGATCGAACACTGTTCTGCTTTGTTAATCCGCTCAGCTGGTTCTCTGTCCTCTTTCAATAAACGGTGATCTTGTTTTGGTTTCGCGCGCGGTTGAGCAGATCGCAAACTGTTCTGCTTTGTTAACTTGTTCAGGGTGGCTTCTCTGTCCTCTGTCAATAAACGGTGAGCTCGTTTTGGTTTGAAACACCGTTTTGATAATTATAATCCAGGAACCTGGTCTCTGTTAGATAGCTGGTTCGAGAAACCGTAGGTTAATCAATGTGCCTATTTGAATAATATGTTGGTGTTGTGCCTTACCTGGCGAGATGATAAACAAGCACTGATTGAGCCGGATTATGTGTTGAGACGCAAATTGCTTAATCAAACTTCATATGGTTACTGGTAGCTAACCCCAAGGAAGACTCCGATGACTCCCTCCATTGCTCCCAATCCTGAACAAATAGATCCCTGATCGACTTATTTTATTCAAGGAACTGTTGGCCATCCCCAGCGCGGGGACTGCTGCGCTTCACTGACTATATTTGCCAAAAGGCAGGGAACAAACCTATTTGGCTGTTTCAACGTGGGTGGTACCGTCGTTGGATAAATTTATTATACTTCTCACATGGAAGTACTTATTTCGGCCGTCATTCGCCCAAGGCAGAATGTATACAAGGCAAGTCGTATTCTGTTCACTCGTATCCTCAGGAGGAGGAACGGCTCTGAGGGGCGTAGCCAACCCCAAGGAAGACTCAGATGGCTTCCTTCGTTGCTCCCAATCCTGAACGAATAGATCACTGATCGACTTATTTTACTCCCAGCGCGGGGATGGCCGTCGCCTCGGAGTATGGAAGCCTATAAGAACCATTTTTGCTCTCCCCCCTCCCCCAGTGATGCTTGCCAAAGTAAGCTGAGATCAAAACGATTCCCACACTCTCACATCTGTTCCAGCGTCGAGGGCTTCTCTCCCGGCCCTGCCCCCAATCTGAGACGTGCCTTGTGATGCTCGCGTGTGCGTTTGACATGGCTCTCATGGGTTCGGATCATATGCAGCGGAGTCAAATAAGTCATATTTCCTGAGCAATTTCCGCATAAGCTCGTATCTAGACAGTCGCGGTGCTGCTACCCAGGAGGAGCTCGTATTCCCTTCCGACCCCCGCGAAGCCCCAATCACCTCTCATTATCTACAGTAATAGTATCGTGTCTCTTCTGCGGGAGATTTTCTCTATCGCATCTCATCAGCTATCCTTCATGACAACAATTCAACTGTTTGCACTTTGCATTTTGGCTACTGTAATCCAATAAATTGGGATTTGAGTTGGGACTTTTGCCATACTATTCCGTTCGGGCTGAGGGTTGCCCTCAGGAGCCCCAACCGCTTCTCGAACTCGGCCAAGATCCACCCCGTCAATTTTCACGGGCAAACGGAAGAGCGAGTCAGCGAGACACACGTGAAGCTGTATAGACACCGCTTTGAGCCTCGGTTGCACCGCTTGTGCCCCGCTTTTAGGACAGAAAAAAATCGCAACGTACACGGACTCCGACATCCCAGATAGGGTCGACGACTTCCAGCAGCAAGTTGACAACATCATCGACATTGACATCGGCGCAATGGATGTCGTGACGTCTGCTCAAGACCAGCCCAGTGCAGCGTAGAGGGTCGGAAAGGCTTAGATAGATCAAATAGAGTGTGCGCTCATGAATTAATACATTTTCTTGGTGATTCTCGCTACCGAGCCCGGGGGGAGGAAGGAGGGGGTGGGAGCCGCGGCTGGTTGGGAACCGCAGCTGAAGCCCAGGCGTGCCGGGTCGCTGGCCGCCAGCTGGAAGTGGACACACCATGCAGCTATTTGCTGTTCAACATAGCGGCCAGTCCATCGGCACTTGTCCACCAGCCAGCGTCGGCATGTGCCGCACATGTTGGCCGCACATGGTGGCTAGGTGTCTGCCAAATGACGGTGTACCTCGAAACCTATACCAATCTTCCGGAATAATTCCTCCGCAATTAGTGATGTAAAGGAAAACACAAAAATGAATTTCATTTCTCGATTTGGCACCGGGGGTTTTGTTTCTGTTGAACACCTCCTAGGAGGGTGGGCACTTGTTCAAACACACTGGTGGGTTGACCATCGGCTGACCGTAGGTCAGTAAGTGCAATAATATTTTGGGCTCGCAAAATATAGATGGGCCGAATCCAGCTGCGGTGGGCTCAAAATATTATCTTGCCTCCACGTGTCGACCAGGGTGACCGGGAGGTTTACTGTGTTGCGCCTAACTCCTTCTCCACCTCCGGCCTTGGTCCGGAACGAAGTTTTAATCGCACTCCAGAGTTTGCTGCAGGGCCTTGGAAAATCTTTGGCAGAGATTGGGCTCCCGGAGCCGACTGAACGGCAGGAAGAAGTCAGTACCGAGCGTCTCCGTTGGGGCGGTGATCCCAATAATCTTTGCTCTTTCAAGGATGGACTTACAGCCAAACAGGTAAAATCCGAATTATACCCCTTTCCCCTTGCAGTACTGATTGAGCATATGAAGCGAGCCGTGTACGATCGTATCATGGAGGTCTCGACAACGGAGAATCCT
The DNA here is from genome assembly GCA_029378375.1 of Mycena olivaceomarginata. Taxonomy (NCBI): domain Eukaryota; kingdom Fungi; phylum Basidiomycota; class Agaricomycetes; order Agaricales; family Mycenaceae; genus Mycena; species Mycena olivaceomarginata. The sequence continues at coordinate 83,145 of JARKIC010001148.1, read as the reverse complement.
CGACCAATCCATGTTGATGGTCGCGCCGGGCGTGGTAAAACCTACGTGCTTTATCCAGTGATTGGTGCTCTACGAAAGTTGGGTGAAATAGTATTGCTGTCTGCATCGTCAGCCTTCGCAAATCCTCCGTTGGACCCAAGAGCGACCGTGCAAAACTCCTTCTCGCGGCCAAATGTCATGTCATCGACGAAATCGGAGGCCTTCATTTCAAGGTGTTCGACTGCGCAGATTCTCATGCGAATGTTAACCGGGTGTAATCGCGTGTGGGGTGGACGTATGTTGATCACAGTTGGGGACTTCCCCCAGGTATGTCCATTTTGCACGAGGAGCATACATCTCAGATATTGTTAGGTTGTCCGCTTTGGTGGTCGAACGGCCATATGCAAAGCATCTGTTCGTACTCAACCAATTTTCCGCCATTTCGAAATTTTGCGACTCGAAAGACCAATGCGGCAGCAGGCCGATTTGGCCTTCTCATCCTTTCTAGATTCTATTGGGGATGATTATATTCATAATTCAGTCGATCTCGCACGTCTACAACACACTCAATCCGTGGAAAGTTTCATCAACTTTGTATTTCCTCCCAGTATCGTCGCCGACCCAGCTGTTTGCATAACAAGGGCAATTCTCAGCCCGTTCAACGCATTCGTGGACGAGTTTAACACCACCATTCTGCGTGCTGTGCCAGGCGACTCTCATTGTTACCTGAGCAGCGATTCTATCGAGGGCAGCCATGATAACTCCAATGAGGAAGGAACCAGGAATACCTCCACATGAATTGACCCTCAAGATTGGGGCCATTTGCGGGCTCACACGCAATTTCGACGCTTCCCGTAGTCTCACAAAAAATACGCGAGTCATCGTACGAAAGCTTCTAAGGCATACAGTGGAAGTAGAAACAATTTCCTCAGTGGTCGCCGGCAAGACTGTCGATCCGGTACGTGAAGCTCACCTCCTGTCCTGCTATTATTGAGTGGAAATCAGATTCAGCTCCACATCCCTCGCATAAACTGCCATTTTCAACCACATGGCTTTGAGTTCACAGTCCATCGAAAACAGATCCCTCTTGCGCTATGTTATGCGACCACTTTCAATGGCTGCCAGGGCCTAACTGTTGAAATATTGGGGCTCGATTTGCGAAAGGAGGTGTTCTCACATGGGCAACTCTATTCTGCCATGACCCGCGTCCCAAACACGCAAAATGTTTTGATTCTCAAGTATGAAGGTGATATCTCCAGATGTACTTCTAACATTGTGTGGGACGAACTGCTTTTATAAACTACTTCTGAATGTATTTAATCAAATTTACTTTGAATCAGCCATTGTTGAGCTATTGGCCAGGTTTGTGAAGGGGATGACGGCCCGCTGTCGGCCACTTGTTATGTCTATAAAATCACTCAGAGCAGGTGTGAATAGTGTAATCAATGCTAGTCCTGAAAGAGGCATTGATTACACTATTCACACCTGCTCTGAGTGATTTTATAGACATAACAAGTGGCCGACAGCGGGCCGTCATCCCCTTCACAAACCTGGGGAAGGCGGAGAGGAGATGGTAGATGTGGGAGCGGTGGAAGCGAGGGATGTAGTAATGTCGCCACACGATGTGGTGGAAAAGAGTTATAAAGTATATGCACCAAAAGAGGCTTCGGAACGAGACCGGCAATCAGAATTTGACGTGTCACCTAGAACTCGGACACCTGACCACATCCGTTCACGTACTCGGCTTGGGCCTAAGACCTTTTGATAAAATGATATTCGCCGATTTTCCTTAGATGTCCGAGATCTAGGGGGAGGATAGTAGGCTTATGGAAAGTCAACCATGAATTGGATATAAAAAGTCAAGCCAAAAATTCCCGGCAGCAATCCAGGACGCTAACTCCGTCACATTACAGCTAATAACAGTACCGAAGGCGCGGATCGAAAATGTCCGTTTTCGGAGATTTTTGATCCCCGCCAAAGAATTGTTCGTATCTCGTTCAGTTCTGCACCGATCGACCTGAAACCAGGATAGATCGTCTGGAATAATTCATGCGCAATTAGTGATAGAGCCATATCTTCAAAAATATCATCTTTTCAAACGCACCTCCAAAATCCCACTTCCAACGCAAGATTTCTGTCCACTGCACTTAAATCATGTCCGAAGGGTCTCGATTTCTATGGGAAGCGACCTTCACCCGTTTGAAAAATTGTCATAGAGTCGGAAATATTTTTATGGCCTGCCAAGACGTCTACCATGCGATAGAGACATTTGAACAGGAAATATGTATCTGGCTCCAGTTCTCTGGGTTCTCAGCCAAACCGGCTAGTGAGTCGTTATAACAGGACGAAGATTACCTCCGTAGAATCTTGTCTCATTGATTCTGAGGAATACCTGCAGCGAACATTGCTAATCACATCATCAACTTGGCATGTTGAAGTCATAACATATGCATAGCTAATTCAATTGGATGTTTGACTACAGATATCCTGAGTGAGAGAAAGGCCCCTGTGAGGCCTTGGCTGTTATCTAATCCATTGCATTGTACAATAACACATATGGAGCTGCCTTGTTGTCACCCTTGCAGATCCTATGGAATTCTTGTCTGTTGCAATGAATGTAGTGTTTGATCTAAGAAAAGCACTTTTCAATTGGGTTGAGGTCTGGTGAGTACGGTGGGAGATAGATGAGCTTGATACCTCTGAAAAGTGTGTCAGCCATAGTAATGAGAGAAATGATAAACACACACAATTCTTCAACCCTGTCAACATGGTGTATGTGGCAATTGTCGAGAATCAAAACACTTTGGGGGGGGGGGGGCAGGATAAGGATTCATAACCTCTCCAATCTCGTTCCAAACCTGTCACACCCGTTGTATGATGTGTAGAGCATGGCAAGCAGATTGGGCAATCTCAGCAGAGCCCTTGGGGCATTTCTGTGATAGGTGAATGACTTGTCACTTTAGATTGCATGAATAATTATTTCTGAGAGGAACTTGATGTCTTCTTCTTGCCATGGGAGAGGGAGTAGTGTCCAAGGACAAAGGGCAGGCAGTGACATGTTGTGGGCGTGATGTGATCATCAGGGCAACCTGATGATCACCACATCGCAACATGACCTGATTAGCAATGTTTGATGCAAGCGTTCCTCAGAGTCAATGGAATAAGAGCCCTACAGAGGTAATATTCATCCTGGTAGAATGATCCACCAGCCGGTTTGACTGAGAACCCAGAGAACTGGAGCCAGATACATATTTCCTGTTCAAAATGTCTCTATCGCATGGTAGAGGTCTTGGCAGGCCATAAAAATATTTCCGACTTTATGACAATTTTTCAAACGTGTGAAGGTCGTGTCCCACAGAAATCGAGACCCTTCGGACATGATTTGAGCGCGGTAGACAGAAATCTTGTGTTGGAAGTGGGATTTTGGAGGCGTTTGAAAAGATAATACTTTTGAAGATATGGCTCTATCACTAATTGCGCATGAATTATTCCAGACGATCTATCCTGGTTTCAGGTCGATCGGTGCAGAACTGAACGAGATACGAACAATTCTTTGGCGGGGATCAAAAATCTCCGAAAACGGAAATTTTCGATCCGCGCCTTCGGTACTCTATGTACAAGACGTCCGCCGCTTCGCTCCGGCACCGTGGAAGATGGAAAACCAAATACCGATTGAGGTCCACACTGCAGAAATGCAATATGGTAAAGAGGAAGGTGAAACCTTTCTGAGACTTGAGTACTCCGCCTGACGACACCGACTTTTCGGGGTTGAATTTTTGATCTGGCAGGGTCGCCAATTGAAAAGTAAATCTGCTGCAGTACCGAAGAGCTTGAGCGGGAACACCGGCATGGAAGGAAAAGATATGCTCTATTTCTGTTTTATTCACAGCGTAAAGAAAAGTCTCATCGAGGATGTGCCATGTCAGAAATCAGGTTGAAATGGTTTGAAGTTTGAGAATCAAGAACTTGAGGCGCCAGGAATGTGGAGCAGATCGAAGGAATTGATATGGTATTGGTCCGCCTTGCCCATAAAATGCCAGCTTTCTGACCGGTGAGTCGAGGCCGGGGACAGAACTGAGATTGATGATGATTGCTTGAGACATCTGGCCGCGCAACCAAAGAGCATTAGAGGTCCGTCCAGGAGCAAGAGAAGAATCGACAAAGGGATAAATGCCAAGTGGTGGGCTGAAATGACGACACAAAACTCTTGTCTTTTTACGTGAAAAAACCATATGTCGATGGTGTGGCCGCAGCGTGACAATGATCTTTTGTCCTGAGTGGAATGAGTATAACAGAGGCCAGGAGGGAGGGCTGAACATGGAGGCAGAGATAGGCACGCTCGGTCGACGCCAAGTCGACCGATGTAGGCAGACGGTAAGTAGGCCCACCTAGGCCCAATTTATCACGTCGGCGGACCGTGCCTACCGCAGTCAGCCGACGTAGACCGACGTAAGCTCACGTAAACAGACCGGGCCTGGATATCGTGGTGTATGATGGCGTCCCCGAGGGCTGGAAACACCGGGATTTTCAATATGACTCTTACTTCAAATGTATTAGAGGCTTTGCGCAGAGCCACCCGGAGCCACCCGGTGGCTATTTCGACATGCGCTGTCCGGTGGCTACACCAGCCACGACGTCATCCGGTGGCTTCACTGGTGGCTAAAAATACGATTTTTGCGTCATTTTAGCCACCATGACCGCATGCCTGACGAGCCACCCGGTGGCTCTATTGTGGCTTATAGCCAGCCAAATTTCCTTTGCCAAATTCTGCAAGCCATGGATTTAAAGGACAGGTCATATTGAATATCCCGGTATTTCTAGCCCTCCGAAAAACCGTAAAGTAAATCATATCAAAAGCCTAGGTGAATCCAACCACTACAGCTACCGTGCGGCTCGTTCTGCTCTCAGACAACCAAAAATCCCCCAAACCCAACCCACAAAATCGTCTCAAGGTGGTTAGAAAAAATCGGGCGACGAAGCTCCCTGCTGATTTGTTGTCCGAATCAAATGAGCCTACTCAGACGGAAAACGGTTGAGAATTGGGCCCACAAAAGCTGATCTCGTAAAAACCTAGAAAAACCAGAAAAAAGTGGGCCGCGCCCTCTGGAGAAGGCGTCAGAACTCAAGGAGGGTGGCTTGGAAACATAAGCAGAGCGTCGGTCACTGAATCGACGAAATTGTGATTTCTGGAGCATGTGCGGCAATGAATATGCGTGGTTGCGGCTGTGACACGAACGGCAATATGATGTGGCAGTGCTGCGGCAGTCTGGGGCACTTGCTATGGCAAAGCGGCACTTTCACGATGCCCGTCAGCTCCGCACTCCGGAGTCCGGAATCCAGATTTTGCGAAAGCGGCCGCCGAGAACCCGGAGCCCGAGCCTCGGCTCCGGGGCTCCCCAAGTTGTATTATCAGTACCTGGAGACTCAGAGATGCACAAACAGTTTCCACAATTCCTGTGTCCCCGGCCGGCGCAGCTCATTCAAAACCTGAACCTATTCTTTGGGATCCACAATCCCAATGGCTACCCATCTGCCCGCACTTCATTGGGGTGAGGGGAGTCTCCTTCGTGTTCTTTGGTTTTGGAGAGCAAAAACCCATACAGTACATTTTCCCAATATCGAGGGCCTTTTCTGGCCATTTGCAGGCTCAAATTGGTCAGACTTAACAGAAAAATTGGACTCATTGAGCTACAAGTCATTATAACCTAATTCAAACTCATTTTGGACTGTCCGACCATGTCCGACCCACTCAGTTCAACTTTGATAGCTCAGCTACAGCAGAGATTAGAACTAAAATAGCAGAAGAACAAAACGCTCAACCAGGAAAATCAGTTTTTAAAGTGCGCTTTTCAGAATCTTATGATTCGACACGAGGACTCATTTCTGGCAGGCAACAAGACTAGACTCTTCTCGAAACACTTTCTAGCTTTCTCGCACCTCTAATTCTTCTTCGTGAATCCTGCCGGACTTGGGACCAGCATGATTACGAGCACGATACTTACTGGCGGCGGAACGTTTATAGTAAAGCTATCCAGAAGACTGGTACGGGACGTCCTTCCAATTCGCTGAAGACAAGGGGTTTAATTACAAAGGGGTACCGTGACTCCGCCGACATCTATCATGATCTCGCCAGGGCTGGTCTCACCCGGGTGTCGGAAAATCCTGATCAGCTTCAAACGTCTTGGGACGCGTCCCAGGACGCCGCAAGGTCATATGGTTTTAAGTGCCTTTGCAAATCCGTAACATCTTCCAAGAAACATCGTGACTCCCAGGGTCTCTCAAGGCGCCCGGGTGACAGCTGATGTCCCAGTAACACTCAAGGTTTCGCAAGCCCCGCGTACCTCTCTCAACAGCCTATACCTTGTGCATCTCAGAATATTCGCATCAGGGCACTCAAAATGTAAAAAAAATCAATGTATTAATCAATAGTGGCGGTCAGAGTAGAATTTAAATGGGCGATTCTGACAACGATTCTGGACACGATTCTGGAATTCTTTTATCGTGGGAGAATCGTCATGATGCAGAATCGCCCTCCAGAATCGTTGTAGAAGCGACTCCCGAGGCGCTTCTACAACAATTCTGGACACGATTCTGGCTGTAATTTAATTAAAAGCCGATTCTGAGCGATTCTCACACGATGTTGATGGGAAAAAGAATTCCAGAATCGACGTCAGAATCGTTGTCAGAATCGAGGCGAGAATCGCCCAGAATCGTCTACTCTGACCGCCACTAATACTACTGGAGATTTTGCTCAACTACCTCCGGTCTCGGGCCATGCTCTGTATAGCTGCAAAGTTTCGTTAACACTGGATAGAATCACTAATCAGGTTCAGAAAGCGATTCTGGGTAGAATTCTATGGCATCAGTTCGCTGCTGTTGTCCTCCTGAGGCAGAACATGAGGCAAAAAACTCAGACACTCGAAGATGCACACTTAATTCTGTTGAAATAAAATCTGGTGGGGGGGGTAAGGACCCCCCCTCCAGAATATCCTAGAATTCAAGAAAAGCTTGTCTCCCGAGCTGATGGGGTCCCGACAGCTTTCTCGGCAAAGGTCGTAGATATTCCCTAGCATTTATCTAGTCTTATGGAAAGTCAACCATTTTCAGCAAAAATATCATAAAATATTAGGGGAGGTTTTACCTGATGTAGAGTAAGCCCATTCCCCTATCAATTAATATCCACTCTCGCACTGTCCGACGTCAAACTCTGTTGAACTGGCCATGTAGGTCACATTCACGTGATGTGACCAAACACGTTGACCTGTCATTTTCTTCACACTTCTGCCACCACCACGTCCAGTGCTTCAAGCTCGAGGGGAATACCTTTTGCCCACAAGGTGAGTACCTGAATTGATTCAAATGCGTATAAGATTACCTGGGTCGTGCACTCCGTCGTGGCGCGTTATACTATGGCGTACCACTGGCCGAATTGAGGGCGACGATGTGCACCCTGGGTTCTTCATCGCTTTTGTTGCGTGATTGGATTGTTTTCTTCTTTCTTTCACATGAGAGCCACTCTCCGTTTGTGGAATCGACGAAGCACGATACACTGGATTTTACCACAGATCCTATGGAGGTGCGACGTCAATCCCCGCAAGCGAGGAGGGTCCTTCACGCGTTTTTCACGCGCTTTTCCTTTCTTTTTTTCGAGGGTGGGCTTCACATGAGAGCCACTCTCCGTTTGTGGAATCGACGAAGCACGATACACTGGATTTTACCACAGATCCTATGGAGGTGCGACGTCAATCCCCGCAAGCGAGGAGGGTTCTTCACGCGTCCATTCAAGCACGCCCTCAAGGTGGCGTACCATTCATGGCTAGACTCCACGAGTTTTATGATAGCCGATAAAACTTTGATGTGGAGTCTGATTCTATTGGCATACCCGAAGCCGCAACTCGGATTGCCGTGATCCGCAAGTGACGACACGTGATTTACTCTCCCACGTTCCGCATCGGGAAAAACCGCACTCAGTAATCATGATTATTAGGTTGGTATTGCTAGTGCGAGCATTGTGCCCCTTCAGAAGTGCACTGAGGCCACAAAAAAGTGCTTGAAACTCGTAACCATTCCATTTAAACTCTCAAGGATGAACAAATTGTGATTGGATGCACAGGCTGTTGTTTTATGCCATGGTTGACTTACAGTAATCTTGACTTGATTCAGTTTCAGAGATTCAATTTCGAGTTTCAACCACTTCCAACATTATTTTGAGGTGGTATGCTTGCAATAAGACACTAAAAACATGTCGCATAATTTGCACATTGTGCCGCCCTTATCTTCTTTGCCACCATGTGTCACATGAATGGTCACACTGCCGCCCCCTGTCACGTGGTAAACTGCCGCCCCTCGAAATAAAAGTGCCGCCCCCTCAAAAAAAAAGTGCCGCCCCCCACTGCCGCCCCCCTGCCGCCCCTGTGCCGCCCCCTTGCCGCCCCTCACAGGTAAACTGCCGCCCCAGTACCGCCCCTAAACTACTGAAGTGCCGCCCTTTGCCGCCCCTTGGCTGCCCTAAAAGCATGTTTAATATTGACATACAGTACACTACTAACTAGTATTTTAAAGTATGAGCCAGGTACCTCCCCATTTCCGAAGTTCAACATTCAAGTGCCGCCCCCTGGCACAGCCACTGCCGCCCGGCGGCACAAAGGGCGGCAAGGGGCGGCACTTTCACTTGGCCCATTCCGGTGTTTTTACAATTTCTATGCGGGAATCCATAGAAATACCGAGGTGCCATGGGCAGTGGTTTTGGGTGAGGGAGGCCAGGGAAGCCGGAGAGCGATAGCGGCGCGCAGAGGAAGGTCGTGGGAACGAATTGAAAGTCCGACGATTACTGTACTTTTTCGTTCAAATTGACAGTCACGTGTCACGCACCCCTCTGTCGATGTCGAAATTTGGTCGAGGTCACGCGTCACGCGGCCGCATGTCGAATTGGTTGAATGGTTCAGAAAATGCCCAGAAAATCGCTATAAATTCAAAAATAAATATTTCTCCATGTTTTCATGCCTGGTGGGCCTGAATTTGATCATTTTCTTCAATTTGTGGTATAGGGAGTGTCTACGGTGTCAAAAAAGCCTTCTAAGTCAGGTTTCTGCGTCAAATCCATGTGTGGAAAAAATAAAGCAAAAAAATCTGGCAGTCGTGTAACACCGCGCCGGATATTCGGGCAATGTACCTGACCGAGTTTCCAACCAAACTGCATCGTTTCGGCTCGATGTCGAATTTTTTGGTGCTTGTAACACTGAGTTGCGGTGTATGTCGAAATGTCGAATAGGTCAAAGGGGTCACGCATCACGCCCCCTGTCGATTTGAATGAAAAAGTACAGTATATAATAATGGCGCTACCTATACACGATCGCGCGGTCAACTAAGACTAGAAACCGCCGTTCATGAGCTAGATTGGCCGCGTAATACTACCTACCTGCCTACCTACCTACCAATGCTGATGTCGAGCAGTTCACACTCTTGCCATCAAAGCAAGGATACATTCTAGTCTTGTGTTTACCGGGGGGGTTCGATTGGAGTGCGTCGTTATTATGTAATCTTATGTCAGCATTCTCCGATTCCCTTCCCTTAGCACAACACCATTCAAATTCGATGAAGTTTGGTGGCAGACAACATTTAATACCCCCTATCTAACCTTCTGTCTATTCAGAATATTAATAAAGTGCGTAGAACTTGTTGCCTCGAATATCCGGTTTGATTTGGGTTTGATCAAGCCGAAATTTTGGCTGAAGCATAAATCAATGAAAACTTAAAAGATTCCTTAAGGAAAAATTGAGGCAGGTAAGAGGAGTATCAAAATGAGTATCCAGTGGTTCCTGCCACAACAGACGTGTTATTAACATGAAACAAAAAGGTTGTAGACGCCAGGATTCGAACACACGCGGGGATGAATTACATAATAAGAAAGCACTGCGATCAGACCCCGCGGTAACCAACAGACTCTATACAGCGAGGTACGAGCTTGGTTAGTATAGAGTGTCTGTCTACGAGAGACTAGATACATTCAGTGATTGACAATATGAGGCAGTCAAGCGACTGCGGGTGCGTAGCACGTACATACTACACCCACTACTGCATTTATGTGCAAAGGCGGGGACTAGTTCCATGTGAGTGAGGTAATGTCACTAACATTAACCACGGCCCTGGTTTACTCTCTTCATTACATTTACAACGAGTCCCCGCTGGCCAGAGATAACGTCTCAACTTCGTCGTGGCCAATCGGCAAATGATAGGCTACAAACTACCGAGGTACGAGGTTCTTCACGTTTGTAGCGTCTGTCTTAATGATAGGCCGGATCTCATGGTTCGAGTGTTCCAACAGCATCTCTCTGCATTCATGAAATATCTTTATACTACGATGGGACCTATATTGTGAGCCATCAAGCGAATTTTGTGGCTGTTGGTCGGATTCAAATGGTCTATCCACGCCATGGAGATATCTTTTACCTCCGTACTCTTCTCATTCACGGGCGAGGCTACCACGGCTTCCAGGAGATTTGCACTGTGGATGGTGTTGTGTATTCGACTTTCCAAGCTGATGCTCATGCCATGGGCCTATTCAAGGACAAGAATGAAGGTGCAATGGCTTTCCGAGAGTTGTTGGAAATCGGGGCATCTCCTGGCTGGTTATTCTGTGTATTGGCTGCTGAAGGAGAGATTGTGTTGCTGTGGAGAATTGGTATTACGTGAGCAAGCTTGGCGAGCTCACGGATCAACCACGGGGCTGTGCATATGTTACGTAGTGTACACGCGTCTTCGGATCCTTATCCGTTGCCTTCGTACCACCACCATCTGTGTACTTACCAGGCCAAATGTTCTCTTGCTGTGTTGTTCTTGCTACCCGGGTCCCCTGCTGCTTAGTAAATTCTCTACACAAACGGATCAAGCCCTGATTTGGCTTCGCTCTTGCCTTATCTGCTGGGGTATTGATAATTCAGCAAAGTCCTCGCGCTTGAGGCACCACACGCTACTGGGGACACCACCTAGCAGAACAACATGTCTACGGGACTATAAACCGGAATCCCACGGTCCCTGCGATGCACACCGGAACCACCACGGTCCCTGCGTATCGGCCGCACACTGGAATTGATGTCTACGGGACAGCAAACCGGAACAGCCGTACCACTCTCTGGGTCAACGGGACCCGAGGTCTCTGGACGAGGCCGTAAACCGGATCTGTCGACGGGACACTAAACCGCCCTCACGGTCACTGCCCACTCTTTGCATACCGGAATTTCCCCCTCACCCTCCTTGTCTTCGGGACGATAAACCGGAACCTGCCTCTGGACGCTGGCCGACAACTGCACCGAATTATTTTTCATTGTCGGCATACCTTTCCCTTCCCTCCTTTCGCCTCTTTGCCGTTGTTGCCCACCTTCACCGCATTTCGACATGCATCCATCCCGCTGGGAAATACGACCCCGCCGCGAGCTCCACGCTGGTGCTCTGCATTCCACATGACCGTTCAAAACTGGTCCTCTGGGGGCTCTCTGTGGTCCGCTCGGTCGAGAAATTTACGCATTGGCGGAAGCCGCTATTTCATCACCTTCACGGACGATCACTCGGGGCGTGTCGACGTTGATTTCTTGAAGAAAAAGAGTGAGGCTCTTGCTCCGACAAAACTGCACCTCATTGGCATTACTTCCCTCTTCATTGCGGCCAAATATGAAGAGACTACTATCGTTGCCTACCTTTGAAAAAAAAAAAAACTTGGATGGTAATGCTACACTAAGTGACCAGACTGATTGACAGGTTTTCCGATCATATCTCCACATTGAGACAACATTTTTGGGTCGACTAAAGTCTACGCTAGAAGACACGCCCGGTTGCTTACCTTCAATCTCCATCGCCTTAATTCTGTATCTTGCTCCGCTACAACTTCCTGTAGCTGTTGATGATTTACATACTTGTAGTTTTAATGGGGTGTGCATGTCGACGCCATTAGAGACCTAGACTCGTAACCAGTTTCTACGTTGAGCAACAAGACTTGGTAGTAGCATGCAAAAAGAATTAGGAAAAACGGGCAAAAACTGAGGGAGAAAAAAAAGTAGCGGCAGGGTTGCTCGAACGTAGAGACTGGGAGAACTTAGTCGAGAAATGTCATATCAAAGTTGTACGTAACTTAATCAATCCGACTTAGAAAATTTTCGCTTTGTGGAATTTTGAATGCTCGTAGAATGTAATTTTGAGCCATGTCAATGTTGCGGGAATGGTATAAGAATCATCTGTCGAAATCTAAGTCATTAAAACTGCTCGGGCCGCTTCACGAAGAAAGAAATGGTCGGCCGTCGGGTATCTGCGGACCGGAAGGTACAGCCGCCAAATTTAGTGTTTTATTCGCTGTATCACGAAACTTGGGTTAGTAGTGTTTTCAATGTGATAATCCATCCAAAGAATTCAAAATATGACTTTCCTACGACTCAGAATTGCATTCTACGAGCATTCAAAATTCCACAAAGCGAAAATTTTCTAAGTCGGATTGATTAAGTTACGTACAACTTTGATATGACATTTCTCGACTAAGTTCTCCCAGTCTCTACGTTCGAGCAACCCTGCTGCTACTTTTTTTTTTTTCTCCCTCAGTTTTTGCCCGTTTGTCCTAATTCTTTTTGCATGCTACTACCAAGTCTTGTTGCTCATCGTAGAGACTGGTTACGAGTCTATTAGAGACCTTGCGGTGAGCCACCGGTAGCCACCCGGTGGCTCCCGAGGCATGCGGTACTGAGTGGCTCCACCGGTGCTACGCGGGGATGACGTCATTTGGTGGCTGACCCAATTTTGTCCGGTGGCAGCCGGTGGCTCATTTTGAGTGGATTGTACGTCATTTAGGGCGCCACCAGAATCGCATGCCTCGGGAGCCACCGGGTGGCTACCGGTGGCTCACCGCAAGGTCTCTAATGCTATGTTTTCCACCACAACATGAGATTTTCTTGCCGCTCAGGCCAAACTCTACTCAGGTACATATAGCAAAGTCTCTATTTTTCTCGACATTTCGGAGAATACATCCCAGCTATTTTCTACCGTAATCTTCGAAATATTCAGAGTTTTAAACACATAGAGAACACAACTACAGCCCATAATGCACAAATGGCACCCAACGCTTGAAGGTCATGCCTGGCTCCTTCCGAAGCTTAGAAACAGCAAGATGGAGTGCTTCCGCTGCGTTGGTGAGGTCTGGGACAATAGGAGAGGTGGAGTTTAGACCACAATCTTCGAACAATTTCTCATAGAACTTGTCTGCAATCTTGGGGCCATCGTTATCGTTCATTGTCCTGCATCGCGAATCAGATTTTTTTGCCAAAACACAACAGTAAATAATTGTTAACCTACCACATTGTCGCGACAACTCCTCGGAATCCCACAAACAGCAAAGTTGCGGCAAGATACACAGATTACCCAATACATAATGCCCCAGAATGGCATTTTGATTCCCATGCTCTGTAATGCCATTTCAAACACTGTTGAATAATTTAATTCGCATTTTGAACCACATGCCCCAGAATGGCATTTTGATTCCCATGCTCCGCAATGCCATTTCAAATGCTGTTGAATGATTTAATTTGCATTTTGAATCTCATGCCCAGAATGGCATTTTGATTCACATGCTCCACACTGCCGTTTTGAACCCTGTGCCTCACTATCAAATGGTTTAATTCAGCTGAGAGCAGGAGGGATAAGGGAGCACTTGACATATTTAAGGTTTGAATGATCCCCCCAAGATGTTCGTATTTTGAATCACATGCCCCAGAATGGCATTTTGAATCACATGCTCCGTAATGCCATTTCAAAAACTGGTGTAGAAGAGGAACGAGGGACACGGGAGGACCAGAACGACCCGACTGTGGAAGCGAAGAAGAGCCGAGGGCAAATTTCCTTTTTGGGAACCGCGCCGAAAAAAAAACGTGTTTGCCATTATTTTCAGCAACTCCTGTAAATGTAGGAAGAAAAAAAAATTGAAAGTAGGGATGAAGTGCGCGAATGTACTCGACCAACTCTACATGACCATCCTCAGTTCTGCTTCGAGGCAGTCCGAGCTCATTCCGATCCTGGGTGCTATCGTTCACCTGAGGGTGAGCGCCGAAGACATGGATGCACTCTTTCGCCTTGCGGAGGGCGAAACACGGTTACTATTGCGTAGCCTGCACTCTGTGCTTGATATACCGACCAACCGTTTCCTCCTGAACCGCAGAATTTCCTCCCACCATGCATCATTTCTCGATTTCCTCAATAATCCTGGCCGCTCTCGGACTTTCTGTGTCGGCACCTTTGCAACGTCAGATTGATCTGGCACTCCTCGTTCTTGAAGCTTATGTTGGGCCGCATGAGAACACCGATGGTTTTTTATCACGGTATGTTCCGTGTATTCCAAAAGCGTGGTATATCTTACACTGACAATCCGAAAGATTCTTCAAATACCACTTGATGCCCTTCATCCAGTCCTTACCTCCTTCCGCAGAGGTGGCTGAGCTCTTGCCACTGATTGGCACCATGGACCCCGAGTGGATCTTTGAGGTTTTCGCCACTGATGTCCCGGAACAGATGCTAGGATGGCTCAAAGTCAGTTTCAGAGCTCTCTTGGCTCACCTCTGAGTCTGACACTACTTGATTCCATGCAGAAAATACCTTCAGCACCCCCAGACTCGATCAAACTCTGGGAGGACTATGAATGCATGGTGTTCTTGGAACAAACAGTGCAGTGGCGTCGCCCGTATGCCGAGCGCATTTTCCCATGCAGCCCAGAATTTCTCCGGGTTCGCGCCTCGCAAATGGTGTTTCAAGACCACGGCCTTCAGAGGCTCCGGCGCCGACTGGACTTGACCTGGACAGAGATCAGAATCTCTATTTGTGGCCCTAGCTCAAATCTCGCGACGGATGAACTTAGACTAGCCGTTTGCCTGGTGTTCCGGGACGTAGCATTGCGCTGCATTCGCAAAATGGTGAAAAACCAGCTCGATATGGGCGGGCAGGTTTATTCATGGGAAACTCGGGATGAAGCGTTGGAATCCATCAGCAGAACAGGAGCAAGTCAGATAGTTGTCAATGCCACGTACAAGCACATATCTGAACAGTGGGTTTCCAGTGTCCGACAGACAATTTTATTCATAATATTTGCACAGACGCGCACTCGTAGATGCGATTTCATATCTCGTCAGATTATCCCCTCCCTGCCCTGTACTTTATCGGGAGCTTTGGTGCATCCCAATTGACCAAACTTGGTTGAGCGGAAGCTCGCTTATCCATCACGTTTCCAAATGGCTTGAGGTGAGGCATTGGTTGAATATCCGCTAACAATTATTAACCAGGTCTTTCCGCTTCGTTCAGTCCTTCCCCGATCCGACAACAGAACTCATCGCGTTCTGGAAGCAAGCTTGCAAGTTTGACTCGAAACCACTTAAAATCCAGGACCTCGAAGACGCAGAGAACAAATGGAGAGATGTGGTAACCCACTGGAATTGTGCAATAGTGAATCTAGACTTCCCCGACGAGCTGAAACTTCCTTACCTATTTTGATGGATTGCGATGTATACTAATACTTATTGTACATGCATTGAGCCGCTAATGAGCAAGTCAAATATGGTATCAAGTATTTCTTAATCCATTCTCCGACCATCATTCAAGGTACAGTTCTTGTGCAGGCACATGCGCATGAGGCATGTCAAATATATGTCCGTCGCGCAGAATCGACGGTTTGAACTTTCCAGGATAAGTCCTGCGAATATATAAGAAGGACTGACGGAACTTGCCGACGTCAGTGCGCTGTCTTGTGAAAGGAGTGAAGGTGGCGGTGAGTTCTCCTCTTCCGAACAACCACCTCCACTCCAGAACGCATACACCATCTGGTCACCGCGGAATTCATCAAAACGCTCATTCCTACCTTTCGACCCACTCCTGCTTTCGACCACGAGGGTGGAGAGCTGGGTGAAAAGTGGGAGGTGTTGGCCTTTTATACACCTTGTGCCAATGGACATGCTGTGCTTGCACAGAATGGCACAGACATGAAGCAGTGCGAGATGCGAAATTGTCCTGCAAAACCGAGCCCTTATATATGTTTTCGGACAGTCATTCCCGCCCCGCTTCGGCTTTCGGGAATATACGTAGGTCCCGTTGTTTGGAAGAGATCAACATTGTTAATGGGTTGCCGCTCGGCTTCGGGCTAATGGATGCTGCCACGGGTTTTGCTCATGGAATACTTTGGATTTCAATGCTCTTACGGGATAACTCGGGCAGAATTGCTGGCTGGCCAGATGTGGTCGAGAGCCACGAGAAATTGCATTTCCGTCAGTCGTCTGGCTATTTTTGATCCACTGATACTTTTGTCTGGGTCTGCGATGAAAGTCGAGTGCCAGCAATGACTTACATCACGCAGGTATAGTGGCGGTTCAAAAGCCCTAAGGCTGATTTATCATGGGATTTACAGCTAAGGGCAGAACTTAAGGTGCAGGTGATTTTTCATCGAATTTTGATGTTTTCATCAGAACGGCTACTACAAGCTTAGCTCTCACCCTGAAAATATAGCCAATACTCGCTGTGACCAAAAGTAACCGGAAATTTGGTTTTGAGAGTTTCTGTCTCAGACTTTTCGCATTTCTGTGGTCAATTTATCAATCTATGATCAATTCGGCGTAGATTGACGCATTTGGACCTGAGGTGGAACCTCTCACATCTAATATATTATGAAATTTCTAAATTGTTTCCCTCCTTCCGATTGTCTTGATGGCATTTCTGGGTACATCAAGAGCTGATAATTAAGTATGGACCTATAAAAATATGCACCCAAAATTTAGGGGGTTTATGTGCTTTCTACACGGCTCCATGAATAAATAAAAGGAGGGAAACAATCGCCACCTTGATCAAAAATTGATTTTTTTTTTCGCAACAAAAACAGTGCAGTAGTTGATATTTTTTTTGGTTGGACATGTGAAGGCGTGTTCCCCTTCAAATTGCGGAGAAAGAATCTGGCCACAACCCGAACCAATAGCATGAAATGGCCCTAGCACAGATGGAATCTCGGAATTCCATCGCATTCGAATCAATAGTGGTCACATTTAACATCCTTGCCTATGCCCTGCCTAAAATGAAATCGCACCAACGATTAGACCGCTACTTTACTTTTGTTGGCCACAGCCCGACCTAATAGTATGAAATGGCTCTAGGACGGATGGAATCTCGGAATTCCATCACATTCGAATCAATAGCGGTCACATTTTCTTGCCGATGCCCCGCCTTGAATAAAATTACACCAACGATTGGACGGCTACTTTACTTTTTGTTGGCCACAGCCCAAACCAATAGCATGAAATGGCCCTAGCACGGATGGAATCTCGGAATTCATCACATTCAAATCAATAGTGGTCACATTTAACATCCTTGCCTATGCCCCGCTTGAAATGAAATCGCACCAAGGATCAGACGGCTACTTTACGTTGTGTTGGCCACAGCTCGAACCAATAGCATGAAATGGCCCTAGCACGGATGGAATCTCGGAATTCCATCGCATTCGAATCAGTAGTGGTCACATTTATCATCCTTGCCTATGCCCCGCCTTAAACAAAATCGCACCAACGATTGGACGACTACTTTACTTTTTGTTGGCCACAGCCTGAACCAGTAGCATTAAATAGCCATCACACGTATCGAATCTCGGATTCCATCACATTCGAATCAATAGCGGTCACATTTAACATCTGTATCCTGTTTTGCCTATGCTGCACCTAAAATAAAATCGCACCAAGGATTGGACTGCTACTTTTTATCCGTCACATGCAAATCCAAACTCATTGAATTTTAAAAGAGCACTGGATTTTCTAGGCTCAATTATTTCATACATTTACAATTCAGTACACTGTTATACTTTTGGACGAAATACAACTATGACTTCAACTGCACAAAACCTTTCAAGTAGGGGCAGATTTCGGCATTCACAAGCCGGAGTTGAAATTGCGCCTGTTTACAGCCTTTTGCGGAACTGAGGGCGCGGCCTGTTTTTTTTCTGTTTTTCGCAAGTTTTCACGAGAACGGCTGCCGTGAGCTCAATTCTCAACCTTTCGCTCGGGAATAGGCTCATTAGATCCGCAATGAAAGTGCGGAGGGCTTAGCATCTTAGACCTGGGTTGTAGAACCCCAAATGATTTACTGGGTCAAAATTCGGTGTTTTCGGCTGTCTGAGAGCAGAACGCGCCGCACAGTAGCAATACCACCCGGATTGACCTAGATTTGTGGTACGAGATGCCCTTCGAAATACAGCAAAGTACATCGTATCAAAAATCTAGGTTAATCCGAGCATTATTAGTACTGTGAGAGCTAATCTACTCTTGTACAGCCAAAAACACCCAAATTTGACCCCCCAAATGATCTCGAGGTAGTTAGAAAAAATCGGGCCACGAGGTGCCCTCTCCGAATCGAATGAGCCTGCTTTCAAGGCAAACGGTTGAGAATTGGGCTTACAATCAGGAATCCCTGGAAAACTTACAAAAAAAAAAAAGAAATTGGGCCGCGCCCTATGTTCCGCAAAGAGCTGTAATATCTTTTGCCCACAAAAGTCGGGAAGCTTGGAGTATCATTATTTATTCAATGAATGTTCCCCCTACATAAGCTGATCCTTTGAGGCACTATTGCGCTTTCCAGAGCGCAATTACTGGTCCACATTTTGAACCAGATCCTATTCTAACGGACAGGAAATTCTACCTCCTTATATCTCGCGAGGAGACTACGTGGCCTGCGGGCTTGATTACAATCTTTGAGCTGCGCCGTAGGCGACAGCTGCTGGGAAGAACAGCATTCTGTCAAGAAAGGCTGCGCTTTGATCAGGTGTTGAGCCATACGGGGTATGAAATTAAACTGTGCAGAGT
Source organism: Mycena olivaceomarginata (assembly GCA_029378375.1). Taxonomy (NCBI): domain Eukaryota; kingdom Fungi; phylum Basidiomycota; class Agaricomycetes; order Agaricales; family Mycenaceae; genus Mycena; species Mycena olivaceomarginata. The sequence continues at coordinate 64,315 of JARKIC010001148.1, read as the reverse complement.
GGATTTGACGGCAAGAACTTGAGAAGGGAGGACGAGGAGAGAGCCAAAAGAAAGGGGATAGGTTAGATGGGGATGTTCCCAAAGAGATCCAATAATCGCCGAGGTAATCATTAAACTTGAAGAACGGTTAATAACCGGTATCAGCATAAAAAAATAGAGAAATTGTAGCACAGTTGGAATGAAGTTGCGGAACTTGAGGATCTCCGGCTGCATTTTTCAGAAGTGTTGAGTCATTAGACGTAGAAATAATTATTTGAGACATTTTGAGATGTGGAGGCAGATTTGAGGACGGAAAGGTGTGCGGAAGAGCCAAGCCGGCGAAGACAGGAATCAGGCTGCGCCGGAGGCAGTAGCAACCAAAAGCGACGGAGCTTCGTGTATCAGATGGCAACGGACGGCTCCATCGATATGGCCTTCTTGGCGAACGGCCGGAACAAGGGTGCTATGGTCAAATCTTTCTTGTCAGTGAGCCGAAACCAAAGTGAGTCTCCGTCTGCTGCGCAAGAGGACTTGTAACATGCCACGGCAGCAATATGGAAACAACTGAATGACCAAGCCGACAATGAGGACATACAGGAGATCTACCGAGATGAGTACAACGTGGAGATGGAAGAACTGGTCGAAGCCAAAGAGGTGGGGAAGTTCAAAAGCATTCAGCCTCCCCGGCGGCGGGGGACTCTCGGATGATGGTGCGACACAGAAGTCCCGGAAGAAGGCGAAGAGAGGCAAAGCACAGAAGAAAGATCCAGCCCCCAAAAATAAATCTGGAAAGCGCAAGGCTGTGGATGCTGTGGATGCTGGGGGAAAGAGGGCAAAGAAGCCTAGGGCTGAGTTGAACCCTCGGCTTGACATTGAAGCCAATCACGTGCCAAATCCTCCGGCCGCCTAAGACAAATTTATGTCGTGTTACAACTCCAACCAAGTCTCCAACATATTTACACTCAGTTAAATTGTCAAGTAGGCTAGAGTGGGCTTTGCCGCGAAAGTGCGTTACCATTGTTATTCTTGTATATCATGAATAGAATCTTTGTCCGACAAAGATCATATCAGGGAAACCCTCCCCAGATAATTTTGCATATTTTGCGACACTTTATGCCCAAATATGCAAAATTATCCCGAGTTTCACGAGTGAGCAAAATTATGTCAAAATAGGATCCCCCCTCCAGGATTGTTCGAAATTAGCAAACTTTTGGCCAGAACTTTCGCAGGTTTCGGTCCATATTTTATTGCTTTTCTCTCCACTCAGAGCACAGGGGATAGAGGTAATGAAAAACATATATTGAACACAGTACTATCTAATACATGGGATTCTAGTACTTCCAGCTACGAAACCATGCCAATGCCTGTACAAAATGAAGGTCAACAATGATGACAAGTAACTGTATCATGATGTTGTTAGTCCATGAGATAATGGGCAGTCAACCCAGCGTACCTTGATGCAGGTGGACGGCGGGATGAAGTGGCTTGATTACGATGCCTGTAAGTACGATGGTTCAGCTCGGCAGATAAAGAAGCATGCAGATGGGCACTTACTGGTCTATACTAGTGACCCAGTCTGTAGCCGGAGAGGATAGCGAACCACTATGGGGGAAATTGACGCTTACGGGGGGTGGGAGAAATGGCCAAGGCGGCGGGGCTAGGCAACGGCGGTGGCGGCAGGCGGCGGAGACGGACAATGATGGTGCCGGTGACGTCGAGGACAGCAACGGCGGGTAGCGGAGACGAAGGATGATGGTGTCGGTGATGTCGAGAACAGCAACGGCGGGCAGCGGCGGCGGCGACGTAGACGCAGCGAGAGAACGTGCGACGAGGAGGTTGATGGGCATCGGGAAAAGCTCGAAGGTAAATTGCCTATGTAATCATGAGCACATGAAAAAAAAAACCAGTTCAGACATGGGGCGCACCTGTACATACTCTCCCCTGCCCGGGGGTGCGTTGGCACGGTGGCAGACCAGTCAGTAGTCGGTACACCTGAAAAAGGGGGGCTAAAAGTAATTTGTGAGCGAGAAAGCCAAGGAGAACAAGTTGTGTGGACTCTGGACCCACACTTTGCTCGTCGATGTCTTTGTTAGGCCTGCAGTCAAACGAATCCTGGGCTACAGCTTTCGTCCATATGCCCCTTCTGCTTATTGGTGAGCGTCGTCCAAGTCCAGGATGATTTGTGATTCAAGTCATGGTGGATCCGACGGGAGCTGGGTGCTACGCTAGGTCCACTTTTTCATTTAGCTTGGCTGTGCCATACTGACACTGAGCTTGGAGCGCCACTCATTCCTATTTCTGTCGTCCCTGCCTCTATCAAATATATTTCTCCTCTGTTCTCGTGGTATCGAGTGCCGGAGCGAAGCGTAGGCACATCTTGTTCGTTCAATTCCTATGTCACAGGTCACAGGGCACTTTTTATACGAAATTTTTTGGGGTGTCACAGGCGTTTTGGAGCAGGTTCGAATCTTCGATACATGTCACAAAATTGGCGGAAAATGGCCCAAAAATTCAATTTTTCGGCGGGGCGGCGTGTGTGGTGATCAGCGCCGCGGCGTTCACACGAAATGCCATCTTTTGACGTGAGCGGAAGTAAATCGGCGTCGCCGCGTCGATTTCTTCCCTCACCGGTTTGCTTTGCCAGTCCTCCTCTCATGCCGTGAACTGAGTATTACACTGCTGCGACGATACAAAGGTGAGCCTATATCTACTCTGAGACCAATCCTGGACGGTGCCATCGGACTTCACCTTACGGTTTTTTGCGGCTTTTTGGTGACGACGTGTTGGATGACCTCGCGAGTATGAAAACGGTAGATTTGCGCTGCGGCGGCAGCTGAAAATTTGATAAGGCGGGACACAGACAGGGAGGTGGGCGGAGAGGTGGGCGGAATGGAGAGCTTTTCCGGCCCGTCCGGAATCTCGTCGGGAAGACCACTCATTTGCTGCGAGGCGGGCGGGATCAAGGGCGGGATGCAGAAAAAAAAGGTGCAATTACCAAATTGATCTTACCCCTTTAGGAAGGTTTCTCTTGATGCGCCGTTTCACCATTAATTCCCTTCGCAAAATGCTCAACCAGTGCTGGGTTGTTGTTTAGAATGCCTGAGAGCATTATTTCGGGGACTTTACGAAAAAAAAAAAAAAGTGTCACGGCGATCCCATTTTCTGTGGCAAGTCATGTCAGCATGGATCTTGTGCAAGCTGCTGGCCAGAAATGGAACAGTGAACAACTCAGCTTTGTGCAAGACCTAACTGGAGCACTCCTGAATAATTGTTTCATACATCCATGATGTTCTATGTGACCAATTACCATCTGAATCACTTGTTCAACTAGTCATTCTGAAATCTGGCAGATAATACTGGAGCACAATTTGCCGCAGGAATCTAGGGCATAATTACAAACTTGACTGTTCCGGAACATACCAGAGATGTCCTTTCATCTATTAAAAGATACCCCACTTTCCATTCAGGCTCCTGGTATTTTCTTTGTGAGGTTTCTTTTGACTGCTGGATAAAATGGCATAATTTAAACATGGGGTGCTGATCTTTTCTGGTCCCTAGGGAGCAATACTGGAGCAATTTCCTTCAAACAAGTTATGTGGTCTTCACCCAGAGAACTCGTTTCAGGCACATGAACACAATTCCATAAAAAAAAATCATACTCATTCCACTTCTGAATGAAGTTCTAGTGTTGCCGCCGGCCAGCCAATCCCTTTTTTTGAAATTGAAATAGTACAAGGGATAAAATAGAAATAATTATGAGAATATTTGGGTGGCTAGAACACCCTAAAAAAGCCGGGGAGTCTTCCCTCACTACTAAGCGACTGGCCGAGATATCGTGACGATATTTGATTCGAGCCGTTTACAAGCCGATCAAATATCGAAGGACCAGTTGCCAACGCATTCACTGTTCGCAGTATACCCCCCTGGCTTTCGAAGTGATCTAGCTACCCAAATATTCTCAGAATTCTTGCCATTTTATTCCTCATGCTATTTCAATTTCAAAAAAAAAGTGATTGGCTAGCCGGCGGCAACACTAGAATGAACACGAAGCAAAATACTCCCAAATATGGAAATATTGCACAGCTTGGTTTGCTTGTGGTTAATTTTTGTGTTCTCCACCAGAGAGCTCGTTTCAGGCACACGAACACAATTACACAAAAAAAATCCATACTCATTCCACTTCTGAAGGAACGCAAAGCAAAATAGTGCCAAATATGGAAATATTGCACAAATCGGTTCGCCCGTGGTTGATTTTTGTGCTCTCTGCCCAGAGAACTTGTTTCAGGCACACAAACACAATTCCAGAGGAAAATCCATACTCATTCCACTTCTGAAATTGAAAGGGGAATGAGGGTTCATTCTCTCCTCAATTCATAGTCTGGCTAGGTGAATGCATCCTCCAACATGCGGACAGAAAATTTAACCCCCGGTGAACCATGTTTTTTTTGAGTTTTGTGGCTGTGCACATATTTTATCCCTTCTCGGTGCAGAAGTAGAATGAGTGTTCATTTTCTGCATCGGGAAAGTTCCACATATAGCCGACTATGGGCAAAGGCATCAGTACGGAGATCGAGACCAACATGGCCAACAGACTGGCCCTGAGATTTGTTTATTGTCATTGAAAATGAAAGCCGAACACTACGCCAATGTATCGGGCGGGGAGACGTAGGAGGGAGAAGTTCCGAAATAGCATCCCTAAAATGCTCGAAAAATGGCCAAAAACAGCCAAAATGATCTACTTGTTACTCATTTTCTGAAGGATTGGCTTTATCAGACCACTCTGTTCCATTTCGTTCAATTTGTATGGTCACAGGTTACAAGCCCAAAAATCTACGAAAATTTTTGTAAGTCACATACAGAGTTGAAACCCAGATCCGAAAAAGACCTGGAGGTGAAAAATATCGGTGGACCAGGTTTTGATGGATTTAAGTCAATTATTCTTTGTATTACTCGTATGTGAAGTATTAACCATCCTATATGCTCAAAAGGTCCCATTCAATTTGTCTGTGAGCACAAAAAATTGAATACATGCAAAAATCGTAAATTTGTGGCTATGCCACAACTCGTGCCACAACTCGTGAGGAGGGGGGGGGGGGAGACATCTACGCCGGATGTTTGGTGTGGGTCGAAGGAGCATGAGAGCAGTGTTGTTCTCTGAAACTGGCATCTGGCCAATAAAATATCGCAGAGTTTATCTGGCACTGAAATATCTCTGTTATTTGCTTGAACTGGACACAAAAAGACCTGCAGCAAATGCGTTCAAAGAGTCTTTTAAATTGGCTCGCGAATAGAGGTTATCATGGATCAATGATCTGTGCATTGTGTTGTCCCGGTTGCATGTGCCGGTTGACCTCGATATCTCGACGGAAATAACTGTTAAAGAGGTGGAAATTGGGATGAGTTGTGTGGAGAAATCCATGGACCTATATAGCCTACGTATCCCCTAGAATTAGCGTCGGTGTATTACGTAATAGGTTAGCGACGCTAATTAGCGTTTGGTCATAAAATAAGATAGGCCGCGTCCATGGGCATCAAGCTCACACAGCCACTGATGGCTAAGTGATTGCAAGACAAAACTCAACGAACGCGAAATAAATTTTCTGTTCCGTAAATCGCTTTCAATTCAGTCTCGGACGACCCTCCCAAATTTTGGGGACAATCGGCGGATTATTGAGGGACGAGATAGCTTTTTTGGTGCCAAACCGCACCAGAGCATCAGTTCACCGCAGGACGTTTGGGTCAAATCATGACATTTTTGAAGTTTTGCGAGCATAAAAATGATTTCGACAACATAGTTCAATGATATAGAGACTACAGCTATTACACAAAAGACTTCAGACAACATGGACGAACTTGAAAGGCAACTGATACATGCAGGAAGGGAACGTGTTGAGATGGGTTCACAAAGATCCAGGAGACAGAACGTAGCACGAGAAACACAGGAATGACAGAAAGGAAGAATTAATCAGAAGTATAGCCCTTTGCACGCAGACCGTCGAACAGGTTTGTCCGCGGTATTGTTTAGTCACATACGCAGTCACTTGCCGTTGAGCCCGCGACGATATGCATCCCGAAATCGCAGCGAACGGTTTGCGTATCTAGTCCAAGAGCATCAGATGTCAGCTAGAATGTTAAAGGAAGACGAGTACAGTCCGACATACTTGCGCATAACCTTGAGGCTAACAGAGTCTAGCGCCGCAATTATGTTTCGCTCGAGATCTTCCTCCTTCGATGAGACTGGGTTCAGCCGATAGACACGCTTCGAAGCTCCCCAGCATTGTTCGAGGAAGTTAAGTTTGCAGTGGAATTTTGGCAGGAACATTGCACGAAACCCCCGTGCGTCGCAAGCCTTCTCTAGGAGGGATTTCTCGTGTTTGAAATCTGGCTGGTTGTACAGGACGCGACGGCAGCAGCAGCTGGTAGCACCAGTTGCGCACTTGAAGCCTTGGCATTGAGCCTTGAGCTTGGCTTCTTTGCGCAGACCGCGTTCCGTCAAGATGGTGGCCAGGCTCATTGAGAACGACTGAGCAATATTTGAGCCTATCAAAGAGAACTAGTGATGTTCTGGCTTTGGCTTGGCCTGAAAGCCAAGGCTTTGGCCCGGCTTGGAGTGGCTTTGGCCCAGAAATATGCCAGGCCAAGCCAACATCCCATGGCTTTGGCTTGGCTTGGCCTGGCTTTGGCCCAGGCCTTGGCTCGAGTATGAAAAAGAATACAATACAAATGTTATTTGTTTATGACATCGGGCTCGTAATTGTCCAGCGCATCGTCTAAGAATTCTATTATGACATCGGGCTCGTAATTGTCCAGCGCATCGTCTAAGAAACAATCCCAGCCCTCCTCGGAGTCGTCTTGCAATTCATCCTCGTCCTCCTCGATTGTTGAGACAGCAGGGGCACGGAACATATCCTCGCCCCTGACACCGGGGGCAAGGGCCGTGGGCGTGGGTTCATGGCCTTTGCTGGGAATAGCTCGGACACTTGCCATGGTGTTTGCCATGTTGGAGCTCATTCCTCTTTGTTCCATTGTTAAATTGACATGTTGTTCACGGATCAATGATATCGTGTTGCAATCTGTTGCAATCAAGCTGCCATCATCCGGCAGGTTGAATCCCGGACAGTCTGAGCGGCTTGACTCTTGAGCACACACAGGGGGCTGTGTGAATGAACTTCAGGTGGGTTTTTTGTGCACAGAAAACAACATCTGTTTTGCTCTGCTACAGGTCAATAGTTTGTTCTGGAACCACCACTGTATTTTAGAGCGAGGGAAAGATTTCAACTAATCCATCAGTTCAGTGAAGGCTCGGCCTCATTGATGGACAAAAGGATGTAGAGAAAAAACTCACAGTAGGGAGGAGACAAAAATCACCCTGGTGTAAACAAGTGGTTGTGAACAATTCACTGACCTCTGCAACAACACCAGTTATTGCTGTGGCTCTATCGGACCTCAGCACTGACTGCATAAATGCAAAACCAAGACATCAGGGACACAAAAGCTCTCCGACCAGCTCATGTGCACATCTTCTCTTAATGTTCCTCAATCCAGTGGAAGCAAGGCCTCCGTGATTTCGGCATGTACGAAACATATTGCACTCGTTGAGAGAAACAAAAAAATTGAAACAAGTGACTCCACACCGTCAGCAACTAATTGGGGGACAGAGTCTTGAGGCAACCTCTGGGCTGTTTAGCTGGATTTGAAAATACAGGTTTAGGTCTCTTCGGGCTTAAAGGTTCTCTTTCGCATGAGGGCAGCTTTTTGTGGAAAATAACCTGATAAGTGGCGAGTATTCTGTGATATTACTCAACTTATAGTGGCCAAATCCAACTCAAGTCGATTCTACAAGTCCGGACATTGACATCTTGGCAGGAAGAATCTCTGGACAAGAATCATAGTATTCCTCAAACTCTTCCAGCCACGGTTGAGATGGGTCGCGATGGACTGTGGAGAAGTTGTTGTTGTCGTTGTCACTATCCGGCGTGATCTCCCGTAAGAGGCGGCTGAGTTTTGATGTATGCCGCGGCGGAGGTTGAAATGCAACTGCTCCTCCCATGTTCAGTTTCCGCCAGCGCTCCCGAAACTGAAAAATATAAGGCTCTGGAAAATTATTAAACTACCATCGTGCACACCAGGCCAGGGATCACTGTAGATACCTCCAGACACGTGCTACTGGGTAGTTAGAGGAACCGAACTACCGCAGGGAAGGTGTAGAAGATACTTTGCGCTAAGATCGGCTACAGCCTATGGTTGAATGCACCGCAAATGCTTTGTGCACTCATTTTCTTTGACGCCACTTGTGAGAACCGCATTGCCAGAAAAAAATCGGGGTACGAGTATGCCTCGTGCGCCCTCCGAGCCGGCAAAAAAAGCAAACTCCGAGCCCAATCTTCAGAAACAGGTTGGGTTAGATCCCTGTGGCTTTTGTGGACTGGATGGGTGTTATACACAGGTGTTTAATTTGAACCACCCTAAAAAGCTGGATGTGGGATGCCTGGCAGGAGATCAACGACCCGGATCTCGTCAAGATGGTACATGCACAACAAAAATATTCCGAAAAATCTAACATTGATTCATTAGTCTTGGAAATTGTGCCGAGCGAAACAATGGGATCTGTTGTATGAATGTTTGACAGGGTTTGAAGCACGGGAGGCGTTGCGCCAGATCAAGGTCACAGACCCTCAATTTTGGGATGAATTAGAGAGCAGAAAAATTTGTGCACTGGAGAAACACAACGAACAATACCCCAACAACCCCAACCTGCTATCCATCTCCCCAGTGGACGATGGTGAGTTACTCGATGGTTGTGAAATCTTGTTGTGTTGCGTCAAATGGGCAACAATGCAATCAGTGGTGGGGCCCCTTACCTTCGAAAACAATCACGCTGAAACCCTCGACAACGTGGAGGCAGATGAAGTGGGTGAAGATAACGGACAGCAGACAGTCGAGAGCGGGTTGGGAAAATGGCGTAGAAGGCCGACCACGAGGTATGAGGGCTTTTGGCACCACAGAGATGATGTCAATTGGGAGTCGGACAAGGAATTCAGCTAAATTTCGCAAAAAATCTGTTCTGTGGCTAGTTGGAAATGCACCAGTTCAAAAAAGTCTTCTAAATAAATAAATAAATTATATGCTGAGGAAAAAAAAAAAAATTGTAAGAGTTTGTATTTTTTTCCGACATCTCATTTTGTCCACACGAAAGGCTTCAGACAATTTTATAAAGAGGGGTGAAACTGAGCATTTTCAAAGTCGGCAGTGATTGATTCTGCGCACTAATTCGCTGAGATCCACCAGGTCAATCTCAATGAACGTTTCAGTCCTCCCACATCCGGAAGTCTTCGTCCTCAGAATCCGCGCAACCCCCCTCAATCATGGCGTCCTCGTCCTCGGAATCCGCGTAGTACTCGGTGGTGAGGCCAGCTACGCATTAAAGCCATGAGCAGATGTAACGGAGACAGACGTGCTGCTAACCTTTTTCGAGTGCTTCGGGGCTGGTGTAGTCAACTCGTACACCTCTCGTGCGGCAACGCTGGATGGCGGATGGATTGAGCTCCTCCAATTCATCCTGGAAGGGGGCATGGATACGTCAGACGGGCAGAGCTATCTTGTGAGCACGCAGGCACATTCCTCCTCAATCTCGCCCACGTCGCTCCCATCTGAGTCCGAGCCTTCGTTCTCCTCCACTTCCTCTTGGTCAGTGTCTTCGTTCTCCTCCTCTTCCTCGTTGTCGGTGTGGTGGTGGGAGCGATTACGGTGCAGTCGCTTTGAGGTGGGCTCGTTGGTCTGTTCCTAAATGGAATGAGCGGGCTGGACCAGATGTGGAGCGCTACGCGTACGTACCTCAGGAGACCGGTGGCGCTTCTTTGAGGCCATCGGGCGAGGATCTGCATCCCTTCTCGAGACAAGGTCTGTTGTGGCATCCATCATGGTGAAGTGGGGAAGAGCGGTGTGAGAAAAAGGATCAAGGTCCGATGATGTGCACGGACCATGTCCGGACTTGATGTGATAGGACCCATTCCCATCCCTGATCTCAGCAACCGCAATGTGAGCTTCCTCCTCCATGTCTCTGACTTGTGCTTATCCATGCAGTTTCAGACAGTGGATCGACACCAGAAGACGCCAGCCACTTAACACACCAGGTGTGACACACACTAAATGATGCAGCCATAGCGCTCGCCACTCCCGAGCCTGTTCCGCCGAGCCTCGGGCATGCGCTTTCCCACGATTCGACTTGGAGTTATTTGCCTTGGGCATGGAGTCATACGCTCTCTGACTCCATATGAGTCATACTGGTATTTCTACGTATATAAGAGGTTTGCCCTCTTCCTGTAACGCACACTACTACTTACTTGCAATCTACCACTGTGAACCTTCACTTACCCACTACCTGCGTGATACTCAAGCCGGGCCACCAGCACTCATCTCTCCCATTAGCTTTTATTGTCAACATAGTGCAACATCCTGAACTTGTATTACAGTTGATTGCGGCCTTACATATCTGAATTATGATGCTAGCTCTGATTCCAATCTAAGACTTCTTTGGAGAAAGCTCTGTTTGACTGTTTATATAAAGGTTCCAGCATTTGAACCAGAATATAGTCATATTCAACGCTATTGCATAGCGCACGATACCCGTTTCTCTCACATAAGGTGATTTGCAAACAATAGTACTCCCCCCCCCCCCCCCCCCTCCTGCGACCTCTTGACTTTGTGACAGCTCTCGCGGTTGTATTCGCCCCTATCATCTTCTTTCTTTGCCGGGCCTTTTGTTTCGCCGCTGCGTCTCGTTTTTGCTTCTTGGAGGCGCCGCGGGGTGGCATTTTGAATCACATGCTCCGTGCTGCCATTTTGAACCCTTTGCCTCACTATTGAATGATTTAATTCAGCCGAGAGCAGGAGGGATAAGGGAGCAGTTAGCATATTTAAGGTTTGAATGGCATTTTGAGTCACATGCTTCGTGCTGCCATTTTGAGCCCAGTGCTTCACTATTGAACAGTTTGATTCGCATTTTGAACCCCATGCCACCGAATGGCATTTTGAATCACATGCTCCGTGCTGCCATTTTGAGCCCAGTGCTTCACTATTGAACGGTTTGATTCGCATTTTGAACCCCATGCCACCGAATGGCATTTTGAATCACATGCTCCGTGCTGCCATTTTGAACCCTGTGCCTCACTATTGAATGATTTAATTCAGCCGAGAGCAGGAGGGATAAGGGAGCAGTTAGCATATTTAAGGTTTGAATGGCATTTTGAGTCACATGCTTCGTACTGCCATTTTGAGCCCAGTGCTTCACTATTGAACAGTTTAATTCACATTTTGAACCCCAAGAATCACGTGCCGAGCCGCATTTGGAAAGATGACTCCGAGCGCGAGGGGGATCGCCATCCCTTTCTCACACACAATGCAATATTCTTCTCTGGACAGCATGACAAGGCATTCCTGGCATGTATTACACTCGGAGGAATGCAGGCGCGTGTATGGAAAGCCAGAGCACCACGCTCTGAACATGTGATGAGAACAGTGATTGACTGATCGCCATCGCTGCGCCGGGCGGGTGGTTAAAGTGAAAGTGCCATTTGGAGGAAAGTAAATGCTGCGTATGTTGCACGGAATCCGCGCAGTTCAAGGTTATTTTCCTTTTATTTCAGTGGTGCTTTAGTCACGGAGGCCAAACTTGCCCGGCCAAGAGTCACATGCCGGTTCCCACGCTTCGGCTTTTTCCTTCTGCCACTGTCGAAACCAGGGGTCACTCGGTCTTCCCTCGCGCTTATGGCAGAGTACCACTGCGTGGCACTCTGCAGGCTGGGAAGACCAACGGACCACTGGGTTTTCGTGGTGGCATCCGGGAAAAGTAGATCATGTTTCTAATTTTTTTCGTACTGTGTTATCAAAAGCGTGAGGTTCTTACGGGCGCCAGCCCGGACGGCTGGGGTTTTTCCACCCCAGACCCCGACCGCTGCGCGAGGCTACCGCTCGCCGCGGGGGCCCGCTGCGCGGAGCTCAGCGCTCGCCGCGCGGCCCACTGCGTGGAGCGCAAAAAGAATGGGCCTCTAGTTGGTTTGAACCGCGGACCTCCACAGAAAAACCTAGTCATCAATAAAGGCGCGTGTTAACACAGGATCTTATCCAAACTGATCGTTCCAACACCGTCTAGAGGCGGTGGCTCGGTCATCTTTCCAAATGCGGCTCGGCACGTGATTCCTGGCCGGGCGAGTTTGATTTCCCTCGCGCTCTCGGGCCGTAACCCAGAGAGGAGTCCAGTCAGTATGAGGCGGTTGACTGGAGGCATGAAGGGTCGTTCTGGAATTGAAATTGTTTGAAAATGTGAAGAATTGCGGAGGGTCACGTGTTTCAAAATGTATACCACACTGATTGGCCGCTAGCGATACGCCACACATTGCGCGAAAGAATTTGGAAACAAATTTCTGGCGAGATTCGAACGTAATATCAGGTTCTTGGAAAGCCGACGAGGCACTGACCGGAGTCGCAGTTCGTACGGGAACCAGTTCGGGCGGCAGTTTGTCGTTTCCGAGATAAGTGCCACCACGCGCATGGTCCACCGCCGATGCGGGAGTGTCGGACACTGGGATGGGCGGCAGGGATTGAGCACCGCGCTTCTTCCGTTGCCTTCTTTTTCTGGGTAGCGACAGCGTCAATCAGGGATCGTGTCCTATACAGTATATGGGTACCGGCAACACTCGAGCCATCAACGTGCTTTTTGGTCGTGTTTGTTCTCCAATTGCAGTTGTTCGAAAACTCTGAGCGGTACATGGGACGAAGGAGACCAGCTAAAATCCTGAAAATATTTATGAGCACCCTCTGTAGTGTATTCTAACAGCTCTTGGAGCCGAATTGAAAATATCTGCCCACAATTTGATGTTCTCGGAATTCAGCCTGATTTGAGCCTCAGACCCATCAGACTTTTGACAAATAGCTTGTGAGCTTGTACAAGGCCAAACAAGGCCATTCAAGGTCAATCAAGCTCGCAAGCTCACAAGGCCACAAGCTGAGTCCCAAATCTCGACAAGCTCAGAAAATTTGCAAAATTCTGCTTTTTTTTTTTTTTTTTCAAGGGTTGCCAAGGGCTTGATTGCCGATTTCCGTGGGGTGATTTTTCATGTTTTGACTTTTTTGACCTTGTGAGCTTGTCGACAAGCTCACAAGGTCAAACAAGCCACAAGTTATTTGTCAAATGGCTGATGCCTTCCCAAATTTGCTCACAAAAATATAAGATGACATCTTCAGATAATTTGATTTTGATTTTTACTGAAACCTTTGAGAGATTCGCTGATGTTTTGAACAGCACTTTGTCCAGTTTTGCCCTTTTGAATTGGTATTGCGCGTGACGTCACTACGTGACTGAACCGCGTTTGGACGCGACTACAGGCGAGAGGCTCTTGACTGTGGCACGGAAGACCCTCACAAACGTTATCAAGGCCCCAAGAGCCGACAGCACTCATCCGAAGCAACTTGTAGACGAAGTTGGGAATGAAATCCCGTCAAACTGGGACTTTTGAAGCCATGAAACAACCTAGCTCATCTTCACCGCATTTCTGTGATTACCCTGCGTGTTTTTTCATTCAGACTATCATTTGATGTATCCTTGATTGCTTTTGAGTGTTTCCACATTTTTACTTGCTGTTTCTGTGTGGTACAAACTCAATTTCTGCACAACTTGCAGTTTCCGTGTTGCATACGTTATAATGAACCAATGAAAGCATTAAAAAATAAAGCCTTCCAAGACCTGTTAGCAAAGGATGAAGAGAGTCCGCATGCAAAAAAACTAGTCGGTACGTGAAGTGGTTCTCCCGATAATGTCGTTCCAGTGAACTGTATCAAAATGTGATTGTTTAATCGAGAACAAACACGACCAAACAGCACGTTGATGGCTCGAGTGTTGCCGGTACCCAGTATATTATACTGTACAAGACCAGCCGCCGCTTCGCTCCGGCAATAATGGCAAGAAAATAATCTATTGTCGATATACTATACAGTTAGAAACGAAAAAAGACAATGTGGGAAAACGACACGGGGAATCAAAGAATTCAATTCATAGCAGTTTTTAGAGATATAACAGCGAGGACGGCAGAAGAGGAGCACTTACCCACTGCTGGCCAATCAAGAATAAGCAGAGCTGGTCGCTCAAGAGAAGCCAGCGGAAGCAATAGCGAGAGCGGTAATTGAGGACAACCTAAAAGCTAAACATTTCGATTTTGCATTTGATTCATCTGGAGTTGCACCAGCCAGAAACAGCGGAAGGATTCAAGATTATGGAAGGTGTGAATTGTGTTCATAAATCGTTGCCAGCCAGAGTGAACAACGGAAACACGAGAAAACCGCAAAACTTGACTGAGACGAAAGCTGGCAAAATAGGGTTGCTGGGCGGAGGGATTGGAAGTGCATGGCATGAGATGAGGAGGTTGAGAACTAAGATGAAAAGCAATCATGGGCGAGGAAGCCACAGACACAACACAGCTAGCCCGAGGCGCGGCATTGAGAGCATTGATACAGTAGCAGTTGCAGACATAAAAATTTGAGGATGATCGAGTGGATGCCCAGGCTTGAAGTAGTTTTGAGTCGAACCCAAGTACAGGACTATCCCCCGCAGCAGCAGATCCAGAGATCAGACCAAAAGCGAAAATAAATTCGAGGAGCAAAGTGGATGAAGGGGTTTCATTCACACCGTTTTTATATGTGAAGACTCTGCCGGGAGGTATACGTGGCCGCCCGGCCTGATGAATATAATCATGCTGCGCTGTCAAAAGTATGGAAAGCCGGAGCACCACGCTTTGAAACAAATGATTTGATCAAATGCCGAACGTTGGCCGCTGTCTTCCCGAAGTGGATTTGAGATCAAACTAGCTCTATCGTGTCCTGTGGAGGCTCTGAGTAGCACTACGCACGCTCAGAAATTTATTTGATTCGGTGGCTTCTATCCCCTTTCAATAGAAGTGACCAAAACCGCTATTTCCTGTTATTGTGGAAGCACAAGCACAGAGAGACGGTTTAGGACTTTCCTAAGGTCTCATGACGTCTATATCGATAAAAAACATTTAATTCCATCGTCTCGCGCCCGATAAGGCATCCTATAATTTCCTTGAGCGCGGGTTTTGGTATCCCCGAGATGCCCGAGGTAAGTCGAACACGACATGTCATGCTTTACATAACTGGAGAACGGGTTATAGTGAGTTTTCCTGGGATTCCTCAACTGTTGGTTTGCTCCAGGCTCAAATGTGCCAGATCCCCGGCTGGCCTCTTGGCCTGGAATATCACTTTAGCTCGACGACAGTGCTTCACTATATCATTTAGGTTGAATAAGTCCCTTGGCCAGAACACCCCAATTACAATACTACAGATCCTCTACTAATGGACCACCCCTCTCTGTAGGCCTGCAGATCAAATTGGGCAGTACAGCGGGAACATTCACCTTTACAACCGTAAGCAGTGACTTGATGGTTGAACTGATCTTAAAATTCAAGAATGAGAAATAAATGGATGGATGAGGCTCCACACTAATCCAAAGATGAGTATCACAAGCTAAAGCACTTGATGAGAGCTCAAGGAAGCCCAAAAGTCCATCTAGCACTTCGCATTATCCTTTGCGACATCCATGATGCTGTCAAAATCCGAAAAAGTGGGGCTGTGTACCTCGCTTTCAGGTTAAATTTGACACAGTTCTTCAGCCCTCCGTCCCTGGTACATAGTATTTCGCTTGGTTTTAGCTGCGTGAACAACTCTACAACAAAAGCAATCACGCTGGGACGAGTCACGGCACGGCGTCGGCTATCATGCCGAAACTGATAACATCACTTGTTTCAGAGCGTGGTGCTCCGGCTTTCCATACAAAAGCAATGGCTGCGATTGACTGCGACCTGTCAAGAAAAAAGCTGCGCGTGGGTCGACTGTTTGACGGCAAATGAAAAGGCAGTGTTGAAAATCGGAAAGACGACGACAAAAGAGGTTAATTGAAGAGCACGGGCAGAGGAAGGACAAAAGGAGAAAGGTTACATGGGGATACAGCACAGCAAAACGAGCAAATTAATTGGTGGACAAAAGTTGATTCAGACCCAACTATAAGTCGGATTTGAGAAAGAGGCTGCGCCGGGGCGCTTGAGAGTTGCGCAGTGGCTTCAAGGCACAATGAAGACGAAAGAGGTGTGTACAGACGGACGGAGCTACAGTGCACAACTGCGGGAAATTTCGAAAGTGGAACGGCGCAGTGCGTAGTGGGTCATGGGATGTGTATACCGTGGATATTGCTGCCGACAAACGGGGATAATTGTGCCAGAAGAGGAGAGAAAGTAAAAAGCAGCTGGGTTATATGGGGATGTTGCACAGGTTTCGTAGGATATCGTTAAAGAACGGTTAATACTATACATAAAAAGACAATGTGCACAGCTTTTTCGATAAATCAGGTGATAAAGTCACGAGTTGATTCTCACGGTGGCGCCGCGCGCCGCGAGCGTTAGCGAGCGGCAGCAAAGCGGCAGTGCGGCGCCCTCTCGGAATCCGCCGTGTGCGGGCGAGCTCGGAATCCGCTGTGTACGGGCATCTCCGTGGCGAAGACACGGGTCTTAAATCTTGTGTTAGTCTAAGTTACATACCCGAAGCCGGACTAGCGAAAACGTGATCAAATCGTGATTGCACTGCCACTGCGTGCAAGTCGGACCCCGGGTGCCCGAAGAGTCGGCTTTACAGTCGCGTCGCGTTTTTTGCACTCGCGCCGATGTTGGGCATCTGGCCGAATGTTTTGGCATTGCAGTGAAACAATTTTGGGCCACAACACAGTCCAATTTTTCGTTGAAGACGAACAGTACATTAGGGACAGTCAGAGTAGGTGATTGTCGCCGATTCTGACAGCCGATTCTTGGCTGATTTTGAAAGCGATTCTGGTAATTGTTGGCATCAGAATCGTGGGCAGAATCGTCCCAGGTTTGACCGCCCCATCTCGAAAGCGATTCTGGCAAGATTCTGGTCTCGATTCTCGCTCCAATAAATACTCAATTATATATTTTTCTCTTTACACTCAGTCTCCGAGTTTGCTGACTATATCCTGGCACCCGCTCCCTCTCTTCTGCCATGCCCGTCGTAGCACGCAGCAATGTGCGTGCCAACACTCCCTTGAAACCGTACATCCGCAACCACAAGGGGCGCCAGCGACGCGCTCTTCTACGCCGGCGTGCGGCTGCACGAGCTCGCCTTCTGCCTCCGTCTGAGTCGAGGCTCTGCAACCTGGACATCGACCTGATTTTAGTTCATGTAAGCAGCTGAGTAGTCACAAAAATAATTATTCCCAGCTGAAGGGATTGACACTTAAAATGTGAATCGGAATCGCATCGAGAATCGAAGTTAAATCTCCTCCAGAGGAGATTCTGCAATTCGAAGTCGATTCTGATTTTCGACGATTCTCCCACGCTTTACAAAAATCAGAATCGCTTTCAGAATCGGCTGTCAGAATCGGCGAGAATCGCCTACTCTGACTGTCCCTATTATGCTTTTATGTGACTAACAGGTGAAAAATTAGTTGCCGACTCGGATGTTTCAACAAAGTGTTCGACCTCATACGAGGATCTGGAGAGAACATTAATCGACGGCCCTTTCCGCCTCGGGGGGCATAGTGGTCTTTCGTAGACAGACGCTAGAACGAGGATGCTCGTACCTCGCATGTTGTAAGGGGTGTTGCTGCCAAATTGTCCAGTCACAAATGAGATACGAGGGCTGCCATGGAGACGATAGAGGAGTTCAAGGACGATCCGCTCGATTGCTAAATGCGGCCTGAGCTAACTGCTTTTGGGAGCTCTGAAGCTCCTTTAGCACAGCGCCTGACGTTGGTGCTGGAAATCGGGAGGCTTTGGATTGCTTGGTGGACGGCGGCATGGGAGAGCGGTCAGGATTAGTCTCTTCTAAACAGATGCTATAACAATTCCAACTCGTACCTCGTTTGTTATATCCGTTTGATTGCACGAAGGAACTAAATGGCTGGAGCTTGGTGGAAGGGCCCCGGAGCCCTAATCACAGTCAGTATTTAAGTACCACTTCTCGGCCGAGGACCGAAATCTTGTTGCGTTCTTGACATACCTTTCTTTATTATACTTCCAGGTGGTGGACAGTAACTATGGTGCAAGTCATCTAGCTGCCGCACCGCAATGTTTGAAATTTTGCGGCTTCAAATTTGATCCAATTTCTTATCCCTCTTACAAATGTGCTCCGTTTCGACGTCCAAGAAGATCTGTAAGAGTTTATTTACTTCAAAACTGAGTGAGCAAAAAAAAAGTTGCCTGCCGATTTGGCCACATGCGTGTATTATATTCAAAAAAGCTCCGTCAGAGCTGTAAATAGGTGCAAAATGACGTTACAGAGTTCTACTTATCCACCGGCATCTCAGTGGTGCGACGGTGAGATTTGTATGTAGTCGAGATGAATGCCCGGACCATCCGCTGAGCCTCTTTGGGTCCCAAGTCACTGCGGTACACGTCCATCCACCGAATCATGCGGTGCTCCCACTTGCGGATGATGGTGTGCGAGACGGAGGCGAGTGCGGCCGACATGTTCGCTTTGAGGCCTTCAAAAGTATAATCACAGTGATCCCGAAGATACTTCTTGACGGCCCCCCAAAAGAATTCGATGAAGTTCAGCTCGCAATGGTATTCGGGGCAGAATATCACCAAATGACCAGCCAGCGCGATTCTAAGCAAAGCTGTTTCTTCAGATTTCCCGTTGCCTCCCTCGTCATTGAGCCTAGGGCTTTGAGCTCCTCATTCTTGAGGGAGGCAGTGCTGTGAGGAACATATTCCATCCGGTCCGGAGGTCCAAGCGTCAAAACGTGAGGTGGTGGAGTGGAGTCCACTGTCCAGGCACGGAAATATGACCAGCGCGCGCTAAAAATGGCAGATTGGCGCCAGGTACATCAATATTGATTTAAGGCCCCTGGCTCGTTAAACTTGATCAGGGGTCTTTTGAGCATCTTACTTGGATTGCTCCATTTCTTCAGAGCCCTCACTCAGTTCGCCGCCGCCCTAGTCAAGAGGCAAGCAGATCATTGATTTCGCACACAGATCAACACACGTGATCAACCATCCCTTTCCAAATTCGGAAGCTCGCCACTTACCGCCATCTCGGCGATCTCGCTCAAACTCGACCTCAACGCGTGCTCGGTGCCCGGATAACGACACCCCTCTCGACGTCTGGGTGGCCTCCCCTCTTGCAGTTCTTTGAAACCTCGGCCCACCCACCGTGAACCACCTCGAAAATCATGTTCCCATTCGGTGTTCATTAGGTTGCAAGGAAATTCATTACAAGTACAACTTCCCTCAGCACCTCGAGAAACGACACCCGCCCTGGAGACAACTCATTTCGGCATCTTCTCTTCCTCAGATTCAGGTCACTCGAGGAGAGCGGCGCGCGCTCGGTGTTCCGGACTCGAAAATTATTGACCGGCTGCCGGCATCACCCCCACTCATCCCCATTGGTTTGCCTGCCCCAGACCAGGCCAGAGGCCCGAAGCGTACTGCTGACTGCCTCCAGAGATCATCAAGTCGTCGAGACAAAGAAAACGAGGATCCGACTGACCATAGAGCAAAAGTAATGCGACATGAGGATGATTCTACCAAAAGCAATGTTCCGCGCATCTTCATTGAGCGTATTAGATATTAACAGTATTTTATTCGATTACACATATTTACCGTTGTCTGTATTACGCGGAATGCGACGAAACAGCTTGGTCGACGTCCAAATTTGGAAAGGGATGGTTGATCACGTGTGTTGATCTGTGTGCGAAATCAATGATCTGCTTGCCTCTCAAGAGGTGACCGAGATCAAGAGGTGCGTGAGATCTGGATCTTGGCTACCATCAAAACCACGCGAGGTGATTGATGTGATGGCGGCGCTTGTTCGGTTCAACGGCGGCGCGCTCCCCAAAGGCTCGGCTTCAATATTTCACCAATATGTAGGGTTTAAGATGTGCTCTCACTGAGGTCTCACCTATGAAGAATGTATATTTTGAGTTTGGATCAGTCAGAATGGAGGTCAATTTTTCGGACTTTCCTGGGCTGGGGCCCTTGTCTCGTCCTCGTTACGGGCCAACGCGTGCTGCAGGTTGAGATAAAGAGTGTCTGAATATCTGGATGTCAGAGTTAATCCTCCAAACTAACTGTAGAGCTGCAGAAGCTAATACGCACGTATTACAGTGGCACAGTCGATGAGATGGTGCCGTGATGGCCGCTATTTGCCCGAGCCAAACACTTTCCTTTTCTGGGGGGTGGGTGGTCGTGGGAACGCTTGCCAAGATCCAGAGATCACGCACCCCTTGACCGAGATCTGAATCTTGGCTACCATCAAAGTTACGTGAGCTGTCCGATGTGGCAGCGGCACATCAACGGCTGATGTGCGGCTGGTTTCGGCGCGGAGTGCGACCGGAATTTGGGAGACAAGCCGTTCTCATTGCTCTACAATATTCAAGATGACTAGGTTCGAGCTCAGGATGAGTTAGAGTCCGAGTATCAGCAAGATTGCTATTTACGCAAGAAATACATGAACAGATTGCAAGTGGGTGCTGCTACTACTTAGAGCATGTGAGGTTTGTGGTGGAAGAGGATTTGTGTGGGACATCCTCAGCCGTCGCGGTCGTCGAGGCGTACCGGGGGGAGAGTTTGGGGGTCGCTTCTCACCGCAGCGGGCAGTCGAGGGAAGCGAGAAGCGACAGCCGGCTGGGTAATAATTGCCGGCTTTGTAATGGTGCCATCGAGATAACCGGCCAAGCCTTTGCTCGCTGCATGTTCTTCGATAAGCACAAACAACCAAGGTTACGTTCTTTTTCCCTCCAAAAATGGCAACAGCCTCAAAAATCAAGCTTTTTCCATACCCCGTACCAGCCAGCTTGCAGCTTCGATTCTGGTTTCGTATGTATGGGTTTTGCGGCTTGTCCGCAAGCTAAGTGCTCCTCAGCGGTGAGTACTCAGTCTCTCTGCATGCTCCCACGACTTGCTAACCGCGTCGCTGTTCCGTTTTTTCCCCCACCCACCGGCCTATACCCACGGAGCGAGATCCAGAGATCGCGGAGGCGGAGGAACGGATGGCTGAGTGCCTCATACATACAGAGGCGACGGCGCAGGACACCCTCTAAACTGGCTGGCCGCCAGAGTTCGACCAGGCAAGTAGGAACAGCTACAGCAGCTGGACCAGGGCGTGGTAGTTCGATTGGGTGGTGCTCAAGGAGTGGAATGCCACCAGGTCCCACAGAGCCCACGGCTGAGCAGCTGCAACACCACCTCAAAATTATTGTTGACGACTTGATTCTTCTTTATGAGGAGGGTATACTCATTGAAACTGATGAGCACCCTGAGGGTACCCAATCCTCTCAATTTTGATTGGCACTACAGTTGACTGGGTCATAATGCATAGGGTCATAATGCATAAAGCCCATAATGCATCAATTTTGGGGGTCCACCGAGTTGGTAGGCGGGGATTTTATGCAAAATGTGCATATTGCATAATGCATAGGGTTGAGGCGGGGTTTATGCATTATGAAATCCAGGGAAAATGTTTTTTTCTGCCTGGACAATTCATTTCTGCTCTTCCATTTCGATGCAAAACTCGAATTTCGACTTGAACGGCCTTGGTTTGTGGCTGTTTGGGCCCCAGTTACGGTCAGGCTCCGCCTCAACTCTAAGGAGCATCTCGGGGCTCGAAGCTTGATAATATCATGTTTCCGACCTGCGGTGGAAAGTTCATGGGGACATTTACCTACCATCCATTCGGTGAGCGAGACATATCTACCATTAGATGATGAGTGTACTGAATTTTCATTAAAACCAGGATGAACAATCCATCGGGGTTAACAACTTCATCACGCGACTTGCCATCGGGTACCTCGGACATGTTCAATTAGGCTCAATAGACCGCAAAGGGATGGACACTGGGTCCTGGAGGTGCGAAAGTCTCAATATCACAATGCTGGTGGATGTCAGATGTTGTTCTGCTCTTCCCTCGCGAGGTACTGCAGGAACCGTGTGGTTGTGGTCGGTATGTGCTACAGCCGGATTCGAGTATTCTCAAACTGATTTTGATCTGACCTAGTCATTCGGTGAAGGATTGTTGGACAAAATTACCTCCTTTCTTAGAGTTGTTTGCATCGCATCGTCGGGCGTCCCATTGACGCTTACAGCCAGCCATTGGCAGTACCGAAGGCGCGAACAAAAAATTCCATTTTGGACAGTTTTTGATCCTCGCCAAAGAATTGTCCGTATCTCCCTCAGTTCTGCCCAGATTAGCATGAGACCTAGGTGGATCTTCCGGAATAATTCGTCAGCAATTAGTGATAGAAAGAGCCCGGCACAAATATTATATCTCGGATGAATTGGGTGGAGAGAGCTTTCGGGGTGTAATTCCCGACTAGCAGGCCCAAATCTTGTTCAAATAGGCTGTTTTCGGGGGAGGGACGAGTTATGTACATCGGAATACTCCTCATAGAGCCATAAATATGGAAATATGCCTCCTAGTTCTGACCAGGTCCCTCGAATCCTTTTTACATGGAATTATAGAATTGGATCTAACTATCTAAGTTCTCGCCCACATAAAGCGAGGAAATAACTGAGAGGGATGCAGGCTACCCATACGTTGCTATTGAGCAATTTCTGTAAAGACCGCGTGTTGCAAATGCAGATGGGTACACGTCGCGTCAATTCTCGGCCACCATCAACTTGTCGCCGTGATACCATCATCCGCGCCGCGCGTCTTTCTTGTCTACCACAACTGCACCATTCTACACCATCTTCGGTGCAGACTAGCATGATGTGGTGGTGTCTCCAAGCCTGTATAAGTTGCGCCCGTGCAGGTGCACGCAGATGGAGGCTCAGATTGTGGCAGGAGGGCCTGGGGCCAGGGGGAGCCGGGTGCGAGCTTACTGGATTTCAAAGCGGCACGAATCCGAACCCAATGACGCGGTGTGTGTTGCCATTTCATTTCGTTGTGGTATGCACCGATTTTGTTGGTTGTGACTATAGTCCGATAGCTGTGGTGGGTCACAATCGCGGTCGCGAGGGAGTTGTATATACTGCACCATCATTTCGGATTTGTAAGTCAACACCTCCTCGTGCAGTACAGTGCTAATGTCCGTTTAATTTTAGTGGAATTTCAGTGGACCCCATCGCCCAACCTTAGCATCCCTTCCCAATCTCCACCTGGCTCTCCACCCTTGTGGTCGAAAGCGGGAGTCTGGGTCGAAAGAGAGAGCGGGAAGCATGGCTCCAACTGCACCATCATTTCGGATTTGTAAGTCAACACCTCCTCATGCGGTACAGTGCTAATGTCTGTTTAATTTCAGTGGAATTTCAGTGGACCCCATCACCTGACCTTAGCATCCCTTCCCACTCTCCACCCAGCTCTCCACCCTTGTGGTCGAAAGCGGGAGTCTGGGTCGAAAGAGAGAGTGTGAAGCATGGCTCCAACTGCACCATCATTTCGGATTTGTAAGTCAACACCTCCTCATGCAGTACAGTGCTAATGTCTGTTTAATTTTAGTGGAATTCCAGTGGACCCCATCGCCCAACCTTAGCATCCCTTCCCACTCTCCACCCGGCTCTCCACCCTTGTGGTCGAAAGCGGGAGTCTGGGTCGAAAGAGAGAGTGGGAAGCATGGCTCCAACTGCACCATGCACCATCATTTCGGATTTGTAAGTCAACACCTCCTCGTGCAGTACAGTGCTAATGTCCGTTTAATTTTAGTGGAATTTCAGTGGACCCCATCACCCGACCTTAGCATCCCTTCCCACGCTCCACCCAGCTCTCCACCCTTGTGGTCGAAAGCGGGACTCTGGATCGAAAGAGAGAGCGGGAAGCATGGCTCCAACTGCACCATGCACCATCATTTCGGATTTGTAAGTCAACACCTCCTCGCATGGAAATTATCAAGAAAGATGGCGATCTACTGCTCTCCATGCAAGTTCTCACAGCCAAATTGCTAGGCTGAAAGATGGTAGTCTATTGCGCTGAAACACTGCAAATTCCGGGCTCCGGAAGGGCCTCGTCGAGCCCGTGATCTATAGGTGGCCGTAAACGCAGCAAGTAACGTGAATATAATATATTGTATGGCATCCGACCTGAATTGGTAAGGATGCACCCAATGGAATCCCGGGGTTTCTTGTCCCCAGCCTCCCCACGCATCCTTCAACAGGATCGCCACCAGTAAAAACCGCACTGGCCCACGGGTGGCCTTATGCACAGAAGGGAATGTGAATGTACGTAATATATTGTATAGCACCCATAGTTCTACCATTTAGGCTCAAGCCTTGGAGCTAGCCATAGGAATTGGTTCCTAAGGCCACGGCTCCAGCCATGGATGGCTAGAGCCATACTGTTTACGCCAAATCCTCCCATATGCCCGACCGCGCCACCTTCCAGTCGTCCATCAAGGCCATTGTGGGGCATGGGGTTCAAAATGTCATTGTGAGGCACAAAGTTCAAAATGCCATTGTGGGGCACGGGGTTCACAATGTCATTGTGAGGCACAAGGGTCAAAATGCCATTGTGGGGCAGAGGGTTCAAAATTCCATTGTGAGGCACGGGGTTCAGAATAGGTCCCTTGTCCCTCTGGAGGACAGCCTAAATACATTTTTTGCCCTTGCTGACGGGCATTCCGGAATGCAGGGGGTCTATTCAAGCCTTAAATACGTCAAGTATATGACCTCCTCAAATCGTGAAGTAACAGCCGAGGACTACTCAGTAGTATGATGCGCAATACAGATGATATATAAAAAATACACCTGTACTGTGCCTATATGTAGGGGAGCAACGGTCACGGTAACGGAGAGCCCGTTGCGTTGCCTCGGTCACGGTAACGGTGGGACTGGTTGCTTGAAAAAATCGTGACATTGAAAAAAAATCGCAAAAAATCGTAAAAAAATATCCTCGCCCCCTACTCGTCCCCGGGACTCGAACAACAGACCGTATGCGTTCTGTCACTTGTAAGAGAAAAGACGATCTCCAACTGGGCCACAGAGGTATATACAGATGGCCCGTTGCTTAGGGAGGCAACGGTCACGATCACGGTACGCTCCGTTGCCTGAAAAAAGGCAACGGGTATGTCACGGTCCCCCGAGCGTTGCTCCCCTGCATATAGGCACAGTATTCGAATGCACCTCTAGTGCCTCAGGTCACGCTTTTCAAAATGCTGGCCATTTGATGCACCTCTATCACGCTTTTCAAAATGCCGGTCATTTGACTGCATCTCTATTGCCCAGGTCATGCTTTTGAAAATGCCACCCATTTGAATGCATCTCTATTGCCCCAGGTCACATTTTTCAAAATGCAGGCCATTTGAATGCACCTCTAGTGGCTCAGGGATCAGCAATATAGGTAAAACTCGGACCGAAAAAATCCCGAGCAATCTCAAGCACGGAGTGCAGAAGAGCCCGTCCGAGAGGAATCAATCGGAAAGGTGGGGACGGCAGTATCCTGGAAAAAAAAACTGCTATCTAAGCCATAAGGCGATTGATTGAGGAATGGTGGCCTGCTGGAGGGTGAGATACAGGCAGCAAAGACAAAGAACATACTTAGGAAGCACAAAATCAAAATATCTCGCAATTGGTTCGCCGGTGGTTGATTTCCCTACAGCGATAGAAAGGCCGGCCCAGTGGATCCCGCCATGCCGCAGTGAGATATAAGGTCATCCCCAAAATCATGCGCCATAAGCTACAAATGGATTTTGCGGGCGTAGCTAACGGTACTAATTTTAAGGTGGGCCAATCTTTTGTCGAAGACCTGTGAGTACTTGAAATCACCACCGTTCATATACTTGACCTACATCAAGGGTTCGACACCCTAAGTGTCCATGAAAGAACACTTACTATTCCAGCCTTATCTCTCAGAAGCTCTCAGTTATGGACCAAAAAGGTGCATCTCCTCGATGAGTCGCTGGCCAATAACAGACCCATATTATACCCTAGCAACACCGGAGGCCAATGAGTGGTCGAGCAATGAAGCGACCCCCACAGGAGATGCGGAATTTGCCAAAATAGCCAAGGATCTACCCAAATCCGGGAACAAACTATCGAACAGGGAGGGACAATCTCCTTAAATTTGCAGAGGCAATGAACGCGTGCGGAATGAGGGTACCACCCACATTCTCCCGTCAAATATGCACCCCGGCAACTGCACACAAGTCACCCCAACATGATTCATCGACGGTGACGGCCGTGACGAGCATTCCGTCCTGGTTGCGCACCAGAAGGCTCCACAAATACGAGCATTGCTTCCAAGGAATTTCTTGGGAGGAGATGTTCAAGTTTACGGAGGATGATCTCGAAGCGCGAGGAGTGTACACACTTGGAGCCAGAAGAAGATTGATCAAGAGTTTAAACGATTTGAGAGAGCGGCGCACCAAAGGCTTTTGATTCAGGATATGTAGATAGTATCATCTTATGCGGTTGAAGAATGTTATTGGTTGGCTCCAGCGGGTGGATGGGGTGATTGCCCCGGCCAAAACGAATGGCTCGGGGCGGAAAGGCTATCGCGGACCGGGATTTCTGAGTGAGTGACGTCAGATGCAAATATCAACAAAAGATACAAATGTTCATCTAGCATGCCCAAAACGTGGAAATTCGGCTTGAGATAAGGTTCAATGGGTTCTATTCGTCGGTGCGATCATATCGATTCAGAAAACTCGCGATTCCATCGAAAAATGAGTGAGGACCCGAAGAACGAAATTAATAAGAAAGCATGCAAGGATGCCATGGCTCGGAGCAGGATCTCAGTCCAAATTCCGCCATTTTATTATTATTTCCGACTGCCAGACATCCGTACCTTTCATTACCGTCGCTTCCGAAGTCAAAACTCAGGGAGGAAGATCCCATTTTGAATATCTAGTACAGTTTGAACATCAAAGTTGGTCATAGTGCGTGCAGGGACATCTATGGCCATACCCCCAAAAATGCAGCGATGAACGGCCGCCGCACCGTTGCTGTAACGGGTGCCAAGTGTGGCCGATTCCGCATAAAAGGGGAGGTTTTGAAGGTGGGTTGTAGCACAGATGTCGGATTCCCAAGGAAAACATCTGCCCGAAAACGCCACGACGGATGGCGCAAACTTTAAAATTGACACAGGTGACAAAGTAACAGATCTGAAGGGCGTTGAAACTCTCGGTGTAGGCGAAGAAGAAAAGGTGTGCCAATTAAGTCTGCAGCCGAATATATTCTGAATGACTCCAAGCCAACCAGGGTCTTTGTCAAGAACCTCCCGAGGGGCATTCGTAACGAGAGCCTCGCAGCTGAATTTCTGCAGTACGGAATCTCGGTTCGAAATGCATCAATCCGCGCTGCTTGGAACAACAACAAATGGACTTTGGCGGACGTCGTGGTGGATGCTGAACACTACGAGAGAGCATTGGCGATGAATGGGCGGCGCATGCTCGGGAGAAACATCATCGTCGCACCATTCAAATTTTTTAAAGGGTTTCCCACGAGGCAAAGGTCGCACCTCAACCTGCGAGAGCATCCGGCCAACATGCAGGCTTCCGGAAGTGAAATGCGGTTTTCTGTGGATATTACCGCCGTGGAATGGTCGGTTCTGCAGCTCTTCCGAATTATCCAGGGTCAGAGTGCATGCTGAAGGGAGAACTTGGCTGAATTTTGTAGAATACACCCAGTAACTACTCGTCCTGTACTCGCCTTATCGGCACCTCGCATCTTTCTCCAATATATTTTTGGACAAAATAAAATGCCAGATAGCCCAGAAAGGGGATATGCACATTTTGGAGATAAGGCTGAGAGCGTGGGATCTCAGCACCTTAAGTAATCTTGATGCCATCAGCCATCAATCAATTCCCACGGCTAAATCTGCCGGTTCGCAAAATAAATAAAATTATAAAGGGCCGGACCCACATTCAATTTTCACGCTCGTACCACCATCTCCACAGCCAGTGCAGGGCAAGCGCCCAAAGGTAGCAGCGGAGCACCTCGACCCCTCCTCTTAAGAACGCTGCCAGTGGGCATTTTACTCATCCCACACACACGCACTCATTTTCCCACCTCACGTATTTTCAAAATCTACTCAAAACCTCTTGGATCACTGACCCATTTCAAGAACCCACAGACCGGCTCTCTGCCTCTTCTTCATCGTTTGCTCGAACTGCAAGCATCGCGGACATTCGTTGGAGCAGTCGAGGCAGGACCTTCCGAATTGTCTGAGTTTGCGTTCTAGTGAGGGAATAGGACCTATGGTGCAGGTCACCTAGTCACCGCTACCAAAATTTAGTGGCCAAATCGGCCGGAGAATTTTTTTTTGAATTAAGTGTACCTCTGGAGGGATTTTAGGCATACTTTTGAATATATCATGGACTTTTACAAATCTCACCGTCGCACCCCCGAGAGGCCGATGGATGAGTAGAAATCTATAGCGTCATTTTGCACCTATTTACGGCTCTGACAGAACTTTGTTCATATAATATGTGCATGTGGCCAAGGCAACTTTTTTTTTTGCTCACTCAGTTTTGCAGTAAATCAAAATCCCTCCTACAGATCTTCTTGGACGTTGAAACGGAGCACATTTGTAAGAGGGATAAGAAATCAGATCAAATTTGAAGCTGCAAAATTTCAAACATTAGCATGCGGTGACTAGGTGACCTGCACCATATAACGCTGCTCCATACCGTCGCTCGACCGGAAATGAGGTTCGGATCAAAATTTACGACACGCGCAGTGTCGTAATTTCTGTTCCGAACACCGTTTCCTTCGCCTCGCACGACTGCCCTCGCTCTTTCTCGGCCAGTTCTCCGTCTTTCAACGACTTCCGGGGCTCATTCTGCTCCCCCGATGCAGGGCTTCAATCCCTAATACCATCTGGCATGCATCCGCGCCACAAACTCTTAATGTGACCCAGATACACCTTGATTTCAATCTTGAGTGGCTCAGGCTGGCGACGTTCACATCGTGCGTATGACCTCTCATATGGCTTCACATGAATCTCGATTCACCTTAGGTCTTCCCCTGACTCAAATTGTGACTTTTGCAATTTGACCAAAAAAACTCTGGGTTTTGGCAAATTTTCCTTCAATCTTTTTGTTTTCACCTCACGTGCACCTCAGGCTACCCTGACCTGACCCCCATAGGGCCAAATTTTTGAGTGTAGTTAATTGGGCCTATAGGGGGTGTTTTTAAGTGAGTGTCCCATGCTGCATGGGACATCCCATGCTTTATACTGTTTTGCCTTGGGACATCCCACAGGTATAGTATGGGACATCCCTTGCAGGTTCAAAATCCTGTTTGGGATATCCCACTGGCCCATTTGGTGGGTAGGACCCCTGGCACCAGCCAGGGAGAAAAATGCATTTTTGGGTCCATTTATGCACCATTTTGCATGATCTATAGTGATCCATGGAGCTGTTCACTGGGGTTTTCATCCCATGGTGAAGTGGGTACATTGGGGTGTTTTTTTTTTTTCTGAGCAAACTGCAATATGGGTATGCTGGCCTGCACTTGAATATCAAAACATGGGTACGTTTGCCCATGCTCAGATATTGAAACACAGGTATGTTTGCCCATGCTTGGATATCAAAACACAGGTACATTCACCCACACTCGGATATCAAAATATGGGTACATTTGAATAGTGAAATACAACCTTCATCCAAATATGAGTATGTTATCTGAACAGATATGCCCATATCACAGGTGGTCATGAAGGGGATGTTTATCCAGAGTGTGGTGTCCCATGTATTTTCTATCAACAATGGGACATTCCATCTATTTTCTATCAGGAGTGGGACATCCCATCCAATTTCTGGCAAGAGTGGGACGTCCCATCTATTTTCTATCAGGAGTGGGACATCCCACCCATTTTCTAGCAAGAGTGGGATGTCCCATCCATTTTCTATTGAGAATGGGATGTCCCATCCATTTTCCAGCAAGAGTGGGATGTCCCATCTATGTAGTTTCTATCAAGAATGGGATGTCCCATCCATTTCACCTACGGATTGTGCTATGGCCTGAGTAAGCATACCACCCCCCCGGGTTCCTATCATCCCATCATCTTGATCCAATGATCCAGATCACTTTAAAGGAATATTTTATTCGATTAAAATATTCATTTATCGCCGGGTTTGGCCGAGTATTTTGTGTTTTACGCAGCAACCAGGGCACTGATCGAAAAACGGATTGGACAGCCGGATTGAGCGATTTTTTTCTCTACAACTTTGGTTCTGACTCTATTTTTGGACTTTTTGGCGTCGGAGCCTCCCAGGCCGACATATTTCCTTTTTGGACCACTACGCTTTTGGCCCAGAATGGAAATTCCTCGTTTTTTGCCTTCAGTTGGGCGCAAATTGACCGTTTTTCTTAGTTCAACTTCGCAGTTGTTATGTTTTATAGGTGTGGATGAGACTTGCATCACATTTTGGGCTGGGGAACAGTGTAACATGGCGATAATGTCTGAATTTGAAAATTTCGACTCCTGGCATTCCTACCTCACACATAGTCATGGCTCGCTGTCGGCAGTCCCAGGATATATCTATTGTATCATTAGACAGTGTTTCCACATGGCTTTCTCCTATTTCAGGCATTATACAGATGAATTCTGAGCAAATGGACAATTTGCTTATTGCTGTTTTCCTTACCTTTTCCTTATGTAGTGTGCCTTTCCAATCATTATTCATGACATATGGGATGTACAAACCTGTTTTGAAGCTTCTATTCCTCCTCAGTCCATGACATATTGACTTTGGTGATGTTCAGGCTTCAACTGGATATTCATGTTATTTAGGCTGCTTTGCAGCATTAGAACACGATGAAAACCATCCTAAGAGGTACCACAAGTATACAACATTGTTTGACTCAAATCTCAGGGCAAAATATCGACCTGAACCTGAGATATGTGAAGTCACAATTTCTGATCATTTGTCCAATAGGGCCCTAAGCACTGCATATAATGCAAAGAAAACCATCTAAACAGCATTTCACAATGGGGAAGGAGCAATTTCCAGCTTTATTTGAAGGAATTTTGCGGGGTTTCCACTAGATGGTGTTTTTGGTTATGAAATAAAGCTTGGGATTGTTTTTTACCTTGTGGCGTCTCACCTATACCATGTCTCTGGCAACAGGTGGCTTCCTTGGGCTTCAATTAATAAATATATGCAGAACTGACATTTCACAGTTCTCATCATTCTGCCCATATATTGGTGGAGAATTTGGCCTCTGGAGGAAGAGATATGTCATTGTGATTGTTTCATGGAGTTGGATTGGTTGCCAGCATGAGGGGATGAAGCAGATAGGGTAAATATCTATGTGCTACTTACCTTCCTTGAAACTCAATGTGGTTGATTCCAATATGACCACAAACTCCCTCAGATGTCTCCATATACCTCCTGGATGCATTTGGACCATTTATGCAGCCGACTTGATATGTGGTACTTGCAATATACTGCGAATATTGAAATTTCCCACCTGGCCATTAAGTTATATATATCCACCTGAAACACAGAGAAAATCCATCCAAATGACTGAGATAAGGTATGAATATGAGATGACAGTCATTAGGTCAAGCTCCACTGGGTTTTGTGTGAAATAGTAAGGTCAGGAGTCGAAATTTTCAAATTCAGACATTATCGCCATGTTACACACTGTTTCCCCAGCCCAAAATGTGATGCAAGTCTCATCCACACCTATAAAACATAACAACTGCGAAGTTGAACTAAGAAAAACGGTCAATTTGCGCCCAACTGAAGGCAAAAACGAGGAATTTCCATTCTGGGCCAAAAGCGTAGTGGTCCAAAAAGGAAATATGTCGGCCTGGGAGGCTCCGACGCCAAAAAGTCCAAAAATAGAGTCAGAACCAAAGTTGTAGAGAAAAAATCGCTCAATCCGGCTGTCCAATCCGTTTTTCGATCAGTGCCCTGGTTGCTGCGTAAAACACAAAATACTCGGCCAAACCCGGCGATAAATGAATATTTTAATCGAATAAAATATTCCTTTAAAGTGATCTGGATCATTGGATCAAGATGATGGGATGATAGGAACCCGGGGGGGTGGTATGCTTACTCAGGCCATAGCACAATCCGTAGGTGAAATGGATGGGACATCCCATTCTTGATAGAAACTACATAGATGGGACATCCCACTCTTGCTGGAAAATGGATGGGACATCCCATTCTCAATAGAAAATGGATGGGACATCCCACTCTTGCTAGAAAATGGGTGGGATGTCCCACTCCTGATAGAAAATAGATGGGACGTCCCACTCTTGCCAGAAATTGGATGGGATGTCCCACTCCTGATAGAAAATAGATGGAATGTCCCATTGTTGATAGAAAATACATGGGACACCACACTCTGGATAAACATCCCCTTCATGACCACCTGTGATATGGGCATATCTGTTCAGATAACATACTCATATTTGGATGAAGGTTGTATTTCACTATTCAAATGTACCCATATTTTGATATCCGAGCGTGGGTGAATGTACCTGTGTTTTGATATCCAAGCATGGGCAAACATACCTTGTTTCAATATCTGAGCATGGGCAAACGTACCCATGTTTTGATATTCAAGTGCAGGCCAGCATACCCATATTGTGGTTTGCTCAGAAAAAAAAAAAAAAAACACCCCAATGTACCCACTTCACCATGGGATGAAAGCCTCAGTGAACAGCTCCATGGATCACTATAGATCATGCAAAATGGTGCATAAATGGACCCAAAAATGCATTTTTTCTCCCTGGCTGGTGCCAGGGGTCCTACCCACCAAATGGGCCAGCAAGGAATGTCCCATACCATACCTGTGGGATGTCTGTCCCAAGGCAAAACAGCATAAAGCATGGGATGTCCCATGCAGCATGGGACACCCACTTAAATACACCCCTATAGGCCCAATTAACTACCCTCAAAAATTTGGCCCTATGGGGGTCAGGTCAGGGTAGCCTGAGGTGTCACGTGAACGTGGCCACATGTCCTGGTCACCAAATGACCCGGATTTTTGGGTCTTATAGATATGTTGGTCACCCCTATGATATAAGATTTTTCATCCCTCAACGGATCCCAACTTTTCAGCCAATGGTCCCATTTGGTGTAAATTTGTAGCATGTTACCGAAATTACACAGCCACCACAGACCCCGGTGTAAGCAAGCACTACATTTTGAAAAGCACGATTGTATTCAGTGTATTGCCACCATTTTCATTTTGAAAAGCGTGACTGTATTGCTGCCGCAATTCCGGCACGAATCCAGAGCCGGTTTTTGAAGCGCTTGGACTTCAAATGGATAGCCCTGATTTTTTATGGTATTGCCACCATGTACATTTTGAAAAGCATGACCGTATTGCCACCGGTTACATTTTGAAACGCGTGCTCGGAATGCCAATCGTATTTAAATTGGCACATAAGTTAAGTAGATAGTAATTATCATTGTTGTATCATTAATATTCCCACTTGATTAATCTGAAGCGATTCCTTTGGAGATAGCCGGATGGTTTCAGCTCAGACAATTAATTTGAGGGTGGGATAAATCCTACGTGCCTGGAGCAATCCCAGGGTGAAAAAATACTGCCGTGCTTTATAGATATCAGAAGCGCAGCGGAGTACGTGGCCCTAGAGGTGGCCGCAGTCCAAGGGATATGTTCTATTCCGGTGCAGTGGGACCATTGTACCCGAATCCGGGATGGTTGAACTGCGGGAAAGCGGCTGTTCAGCCACAGTACTTTGATATCCCCTGGAATGGTCAGAGAATTTCCAGCTCGCAGGCTGAGGCGTAGCCCACAGTCGAGGTCGTTGGTTCATGCTCTGCGGCTGAAAAGCACAGCATAACGCGTTGGATAAGTTCCGGTGACTTCTGCGCAGGCCGCAGCGACGGACACCGATGATTGAAGAGGTCCCACGACAGTGCAAATGGGGAAATGAAGTGTGTAATTGAACGACGAGAAGAGAGGAAACAATAAGGGGATATCTCGATGGGGATGAACCAAAGACA
Source organism: Mycena olivaceomarginata (assembly GCA_029378375.1). NCBI lineage: Eukaryota > Fungi > Basidiomycota > Agaricomycetes > Agaricales > Mycenaceae > Mycena > Mycena olivaceomarginata. The sequence goes on along the minus strand of JARKIC010001148.1, from coordinate 30,393 downwards.
TACAAATGAAACCTCGTCATTTCGTTAAAGAAACGTAGATGTTTTGGTCAAAACTGTGAGAGAACCTAATCTGAATTTTGACCGACCCGATTTGAAAGGCGGTTCTTGCGACTCTGGTTTTCACTTAATATAATTTTCCCTTGTGGCTTGTACTAGACCTACTTCCTAATGCTCGCTGCCACTAGACGCTCAACTGTCGTTGTCTAGCTCATCTGCCTCGGTCTCCTTTTCCTCCCCAAGTATCTAGACAGCAGGGACTTCGGGCTGGACCACCTTCTTCGGACGCCGACATTTTCTTTTTACTGGTTCAGCCAAGGCATCTTTCGCTTTAGCACCAGCCACGGCACCGGCAGCCTGGGCTCTGGCAGAGACCGTGGCAGCTCTCTTTGTTGTCTTTGGAATTGTTGACATGAACAACCGACGGTGCGTGCAGAAAAAGGGATGCGGAGGCAAGGTGGGGATTCTTTGTAAGCAGTGAGAGTCACAAAAAATGTATTGTATTTAGATGACCATAGAAAGCTAAACCAGAACCGTGTCAGAACCGTTGTAGAACCTCCTCCAGCCGAGGTTCAGCAGACGGTTTTGATTTTCGAGGCGGTTTTGAATTTTAAAAGATTCTCCCACAATTAATTAAATCAGAACCGTTTTCGAAACCGAATACCAGAACCGCCCAAAACCGTCTACTCTGACTGCCCCTAATAGGGTCACGTGTTTCAAAATGTAACCAACTAATTGCACTCTGGGAAGCGCTGACACGCGTGGGTCAGAAAATGTGTGGCCAGCAAAAAGTAAAGTAGCCGTCCAATCCTTGGTGCGATTTTATTTTAGGCACGGCATAGGCAAAACAGGATACGGATGTTAAATGTGACCGCTATTGATTCGAATGTGATGGAATTCCGAGATTCGATACGTGTGAGGGCTGTTTAATGCTACTGGTTCAGGCTGTGGCCAACAAAGAATAAAGAAGCCCCCCAACCGCCGGTACGATTCTACTTAAGGCGGGGCATAGGCAAGGATGTTAAATGTGACCACTATTAATTCGAATGTGATGGAATTCCGAGATTCCATCCGTGCTAGGGCCATTTCATGCTATTGGTTGGGCTGTGGCCAACAATAAGTAAAATAGCCGTCCAATCGTTGGTGCGATTTTATTTAAGGCGGGGGCATTGGCAAGGATGTTAAATGTAACCGTTATTGATTCGAATGCGATAGAATTCCGAGATTCCATCCGTGCTAGGGCCATTTCATGCTAATGGTTCGGGCTGTGACCAACAAAGAGTAAAGTAGCCGTCCAATCATTGGTGCGACTTTATTTTAGGCGCGGCATAGGCAAAACAGGATACGGATGTTAAATGTGACCGCTATTGATTCGAATGTGATGGAGTTCCGAGATTCCATCCGTGCTAGGGCCATTTCATGCTAATGGTTCAGGCTGTGACCAACAAAGAGTAAAGTAGCCGTCCAATCATTGGTGCGACTTTATTTTAGGCGCGGCATAGGCAAAACAGGATACGGATGTTAAATGTGACCGCTATTGATTCGAATGTGATGGAGTTCCGAGATTCCATCCGTGCTAGAGCCATTTCATGCTATTGGGTCGGGCTGTGGCCAACAAAAAGTAAAGTAGCTGTCCGATCCTTGGTGCGATTTCATTTTAGGCGGGGCATAGGCAAGGATGTTAAATGTGACCACTATTGATTCGAATGCGATGGAATTCCGAGATTCCATCCGTGACATTGTCACTACGGGAAGAGATAATCATACATAAATGCTTAAGTGGCCAGCTACCTGACAAAAAATAGTATAACGCTCTACGACGGCCACTGTGAGCTACATACAGATGTGATCTGTTGTTTTGGCGGGCAATCCTTTGGACCCTCCCAACATACTCAATTCTGGCTCTTTTGCTCTGAAGTAAGATTCAGAATCTTTCTAAGTCTCGGTCCCCCACTTCGGTTGAGGAGGTTGCCAATTTCCCTCAGGTTCATCACCCTTTTCATAAAGTTAAGCCTGTGAGAGTATTGTGATATTTGGTTCAACTCCTAAGTCATGTGTACTGTACTAATTCGAAAATGCAGACTGCCGGGAGGAGCTAGAGAAGATGGATAATGAGTAAGGTCAGAGCGAAGGTGACGGGGGAGGCAAAAATTATGAGAATCAGGGTTTGCCAATGAAATTGACAATACCCGCGAAGGGTTGCCTTCGCGTCTCTTGGTCCAGAACAGAGATTAATCAGCAGGGGCAAGCATCGCCAACTGGCTAGATCTGATCCCCCAGAACCCAAACAGAAGTCGCAACTTGCCAGCTTGCGACTTTTATCCCAGAACCCAAACAGAGGTCGCAAGTTGTCAGGTTGCGATGACTTTTTATCCCCCAGAACCCAAACAGAAGTCGCAACTGGCGGTTGCGACTTTTATCCCCCAAAACCCAAACAGAGGTTGCAACTGGCCAGGTTGCGACTTTATCCCCCAGAACCCAAACAGAGGTCGCAACTGACCAGGTTGTGACTTTTATCCCCCAGAACCCAAACAGAAGTCGCAACTTGGCAGGGTGCAACGACCTTGCAAACAGAGGTCACAACTTGGCAGGTTACGACGACCTTAATCCCCCAGAGCCCAAACAGATGTTGCAACTGGCCAGGTTGCGACTTTTATCCCCCAGATCCCAAACGAGGTCGCAACTGGCCAGATTGCGACTTTTATCCCCCAGAACCCAAACAGAAGTTGCAACTTGGCAGGTTGCAACGACCTTGATCCCCCAGAACCCAAACAGAGGTCGCCACTTGTCAGGTTGAGACGACTTTGTTCCCCAGAGCCCAACAGAGGTCGCAACTGGCCAGGTTGCGACTTTTATCCCCCAGAACCCAAACAGAAGTCGCAACTTGGCAAGTAGCAACGACCTTGATCCCCTAGAACCCAAACAGAGGTCGCAACTTGGCAGGTTGCGACTTTGATCCCCCAGAACCCAAACAGAAGTCGCAACTTCGCAGGTTGTGACGACCCCGACCCCTTAGAACCCAAACAGAGGTCGCAACTGGGCAGGTTGCGACTTTTTATCCCCCAGAACCCAAACAAAATTCAACACTAGTGTATCCCTTCAGAACGTGTGTGGCGTGCAACGGCAGTGCTTATGATTGGCTATGATTGTATAAATATTCATCCGCGAGGAACGAACTTTCCACTCACCAAGCAATACAGAGAATGTAAAAGTTCTTTCATGTCCCAGGTAGAGAGCTTGGAGGAGACTACCAATTAAGCGTCAATGATGCTATGTCAACGCTTGACCTATAAAGCATCGATAAAATATCAATAAACTCGAAATTTAAGGTGGAAAGAAGAAAAGGGTATGAGTACCCAGCCTTGACTGCTATCGAGAATTTTGACAAGAGAGAACCACGCTCTGCCGATGCTAATTCACGGTGCATTATGTGTTAACAGTATGAAACAGTATGAAAGAGGGTGATCAGACCTTGGTCAGGGGGCTGCCATGTGGCTTTGTGACAGAGGCCAAATAGGCCTTGACCTTCGGATGCTAGTGTCGGCCGATAGGGACCACTAAAATTAAACAACCATTAGCACTGTACCGCACGAGGTGTTGACTTACAAATCCGAAATGACAGTGCAGTGGGAGCCATGCTTCCCACTCTCTCTTTCGACCCAGACTCCCGCTTTCGACCACAACAGTGGAGAGCCAGGTGGAGAGTGGGAAGGGATGCTAGGGTCAAGTGATGGGGTCCACTGAAATTCCACTGAAATTAACCAGACATTAGCACTGTACTGCACAAGGAGGTGTTGACTTACAGATCCGAAATGATGGTGCAGTTGGAGCCATGCTTCTTACTCTCTCTTTCGACCCAGACTCCTGCTTTCGACCACGAGGGTGGAGAGCCAGGTGGAGAGTGGGAAGGGATGCTAAGGTCGGGCAATGGGGTCCACTGAAATTCCACTGAAATTAAACAGACATTAGCACCATACTGCACGAGGACGTGTTGACTTACAGATCTGAAATGATGGTGCAGTTGGAGCCATGCTTCCCACTCGCTCTTTCGACCCAGACTCCCGCTTTCAACCACAAGGGTGGAGAGCCGGGTGGGGAGTGGGAAAGGATGCTAAGGTCGGGCGATGTGGTCCACTGAAATTAAACAGACATTAGCACTGACTGCACGAGGAGGTGTTGACTTACAAATCTGAAATGATGGTGCAGTTGGAGCCATGCTCCCCACACTCTCTTTCGACCCAGACTCCCGCTTTCGACCACAAGGGTGGAGAGCCGGGTGGAGAGTGGGAAGGGATGCTAAGGTCTGGCAATGGGGTCCACTGAAATTAAACAGAAAATGATGGTGAAGTGTTGGTCTTTTTGTACACCTTGTGCCAATGGACATGCTGTGCTTACATAGAATGGCACAGACATGAAGCAGCGCGAGATGCTAAATTGTCCTGCAAAACCGAGCCCTTATATACGTTTTCGGACAGTCATTCCCGCCCCGCTTCGGCTTTCGGGAATATAGGTAGGTCCCGTTTTTTGGAAGAGATCAACATTGTTAATGGGTTGCCGCTCGGCTTCGGGCTAATGGATGCTCTGCTCATGGAATACGTTGGATTTCAACGCTCTTATGGGATAATCCGGGCAGAATTGCTGGCTCGCGCAGCTCGCATACGATGCCATGAATGATGGCGATCACCCGAGGGTTCTTCTCACGAAGAAGACCACGAATGCTCTTCGAGTTGATGCCCTCTTCGTCGACTCAGGTGCGTCCCGTCATCTTACTTCGGATCGCTCGTCCTTCGTATCCTACACCACTCTCGAGAAACCGATTCCAATCCAGCTGGGGGACAACAGCGAGATCCACGCCATTGGGGCTGGAACCAGCCGCACACGCATCAAGACCCCTACAGGGATCCAGACGATGGACTTCACGCGCACACTGTACGCCCCGAAATTAGCTGGCTCTCTGCTGTCTGTTGGGCAGCTGACGGCTATCCCTGGCGTCAAGCTCGAGTTCGAAGGACCCCTGTGCTTAATCAAGTTGCATGGAACAGTGCATGACACCTATCTTATGTCCTATACACTCTGGACCTTACATATAAAGTTAGGAAGCTGATAGATAGATAAAACCACGTCAAACATTCAGCAAGTCAAGTCAGCAAAATCTTCACAGAAAGCACCATCCTATTTAGCCTAAGAATTTCTGCCTGAGTGCTTTATTCTTGAACGAGAATTTATGAAGGCACTTGTGACGGTCTGTTCTACCCATCCAGGATACGACTTTGGAGGGAGTATGTTTATAATGGGGGTTTATCTGATGCATGTTCCAATTTTGGTGTGGATGTTGCAGAATGGCTTGCTGACTCATTCCTTCAGGGTATTCAAGGTTTTAGCTGTCCAATATTCAGGCAAGACGCTTTAGAGTTCAATCAATAGTTGAGCCACTGTCAATTGGGTCTCAGGCTGTCTATCTGGGGCGAATCTCTTATGTGGACCACAAAATGGCATAACTGCCATCAGCATTGCTGATCTCTTGGTGCCTCTGGCCAGTGCCAATGAACCCAGACTTCCAAAACAAATTGGGGTATCTGCAGGTAGGATCCTGAGGTATCTCTGACTAGTAGGTCATCTAGCTCAGTGCATCCGATCTCTGGCAAAAAACACATTTCCGGTGACTTTCCGTGATAGCGAGTACAGCCCCGAGAAATCTGATGGTAAGAGACATATTAATAACAACACATTCAAAAAAGCGCTCGAGGTTGTGTGGATTGCGCCGGAGTACCAAATGGGGACGCGGCCATCAAATCCGTAACATCAGTGCTGGGTCGATTGGATCGACTCGGCCCGCTCATGTACGCCGCCATCGGCACACGGCCAGACGTCACCTTCGCCGTCTCCATCCTCGCGCGCTTCATGTCGAAGCCCAAGGGCGTCTACTGCGACGCCGCCAAGCGTGTACTTCGCTACCTCATCTGCAGCAAGTCCCTCGCGCTAACTTTCGGGCTCGACAACACCGGGCTTACAGCGTACACGGACGCCGACCACGCCTCTCAGCCAGATGGCCACTCCATCTCCGGCTCCCTCTTCCTCTTCGACGGCGCCGCCATCGCGTGGTCCTCGCGCAAGCAGCCGCACATCGCGCTGTCTTCGACCGAGGCCGAGTACATCGCCGCCGCCAGTGCCGGGCGCGAAGTCGTCGGGGAACTGGCGCACCTCCTGCTTCTCCCACACCACTCTACTGGGACAACCAGAGCGGCCTGATGAACGCGCGCACCAAGACATCGACCTGCGCTACCACTACATGCGCGATGCCGTTGAGACCGGCCTCATTTCCCTCTGATACGTCAACACTAGCGACTAGGCCGCTGACGCGCTCACTAAGGCTTTGCCGCGCGTCAAGCGGGAGTATTTCTGGGACCTCATGGGCCTCTGCGCCCTTTGAGGGGGAGTGTTAGCGAACGAGGTTTGGAGCAAGTCGGCGCGGAGCTACGGGCGGGCGACGCGACGGCTAAAATTTTCGTGTTATAACTTACGTGTCCCATACAGCGCTCCTCATTCTGCCCACCACATGGCCGAGTGAAGAGCGCGTAAGTCTCTCATTTATATTTATTATACTCGTTCCTTACTTACTTTACTTCCAGTAATAAGCTTATTGTTTAGGTACATACAATCCATTGAATTCTGCCCACCACACGGCCGAGTGAAGAGCGCTAATAAGCTTATTGTTTAGCTCACCCGCACATCCGTGGAACCTGACGCACACCCGGCACCGCCCATATCCATCCCCTTGCCGTTATCTCCCTGCGCCCGCCCCTCTATCATTAATAATTTCAACACTTGTTTGGCCGATAATATTCAGGTCCATACAAAGAAGTACATTTTGTTAAGTGGTCTCATCTGACTGCTGTTAACCCTGCTGCGCCAAGTGCGCAATAATTGTTTCTTCAGAAATCCGTAGCCGCTCGCCCGAACGCAGCGGGGGATGTCCACACTTGCAAAGGTTTTGGCCCCCTTTTCCCGGACAATGGAGTCGAGGTCTGCAAAACTGCTTCACACACCTCGCACAACGTCTCGGCGCGGACTTGGATGTGCCGAATACTGGTGCTGAAGCGCCGAATAACAATGCTTGGTGCTGCATACGGTGAATTGGCACAGCGGACTGCGATGGCGCGGGAACCACAACGGAGGGCTGGATGACAGTCAGGAGAATGACTGACTGGTTTTCAGGAGAGGTAGCTGGATGGCAGAAGGATTTCCGATTACAGCCGCACAGACGAGCAACGGTTGGTGGCGAAGGAGCTTGCCAAAAATCGGGCCGAGAGACGCCGAGGGTGAACGTGAGTATTACACTGACCTTGAAAAATGGGTTTGTAGCTGCCCCGCCTTTCTCATTAGCCGCTTCTTGCTTCTTGCTTTGCAAACACCTTGTTCGCGGGGCTAACGACAAACTCAATAACAAGCCACTCACCGACCTTTCGTTCTTTGACAACCTTCGTCGCAACCACTTCCCCCTTACTACAATATTGCGGGCATCCATTATAAAGTCGCCATGAGCTCGGACGAGGAAGACGAAGAGGAGATTGAGATCCAAATCCTTGGAAAAGGAATCTCCCGCTCTCAACCAGCATCTTCTCGCCTGCAGAAAGCGGATTTATCCTTGTAGGAATCCTTTTCCGAGGTGGGTGATGGATGGGCTCACATATTACTCGTATTAGATCTGTTTGTTCTTGCACGCCACCGCTGATTCCCGAGGATACAAGTACTTTCCCTTGGGTGCAAAAGACCGGGGTCAACTGACCTGAGTATCCCGCACAGGACAAATGTTTTTGGACATTCAGGTGATCCAATACTTTTTCCGACTCAGTGTAGCCCGCAAGGCCCACAAGAGGTGGGCGGCCGATAAATCCGTGAAATCGACCTCTCTTCGGAGTTAGCTCGGAGTCCGGTCCGACCGTGTTTTGGGCTTGGGCAGGGGTCCAACTCGACTTCGGTTTCCCTCTTTCACACATCACTTCTGCCTAAAACTGAGGAAACAAACCCCCCCATTTTTATATACTCTGAAGCGACCTAGGTAGTTGGTGTAATATTTTGTATTCATAAAGCCATGTAGAAAGCACGTAAACCGCCTAAATTTCGGTGCATATTTTTATAGGTCCACACTTAATTATCAGCTCTTGATGTACCCAGAAATCCCATCAAAACAATCAGAAGGAGGGAAACATCATCAATTTTCGATCAATTTAGAAATTTCATAATATATTAGATGTGAGAGGTTCCACCTCAGGTCCAAATGCATCAATCTACGCCGAATTAATCATAGATTGATAAATTGACCACAGAAATGCGAAAAGTTTGAGACAGAAACTCTCAAAACCAAATTTCCGGTTACTTTTGGTCACAGCGAGTATTGGCTATATTTCAGGGTAAGAACTAAGCTTGTAGTAGCTGTTCTGGTGAAAACGTCAAAATTCGATGAAAAATCACCCGCGCCTTACAGCAATTGGCAGTACCGAAGGCGCGGATGAAAAAGTTCTGTTTTGGGATGTTTTGGAAGAATTTCCGATATCTCAACGAGTTCTGCACCGATTCACATGAAACCTAGATAGAAATACTCAGCTAATTCATGCCGAATTAGTGATAGAAAGAAATTTGCGAAAATGATGTATATTCAGTGACATTGGTTTAATGGGCCATTTTGTTGATGAATGCAGTTTACAGGCATCTAGACACATCCAAATGATGTGGATTTTTGTCAGGTAAAGCTTTGATACATCCTGAAATTGTAATAGAGTCGTAATCCTCAAAATTTCAATCTATCATACTTGTAAACACATCAGAACAATGAGCAATACACTGCAATCAGGAAATATTGTGAAATGTGAATCCACTGCTGAGGTCTTTGCAAATCTGAATCTATTACAACTTGCAGAATGTATCAGAGCCTTACCTGACAAAGGTCGACATCATTTGGATGTGTCTAGATGCCTGTAATCTGCATTCATCAATGAAATGGCCCATTAAACCAATGTTGCTGAATATACATAATTTTTGCAACTTTCTTTCTATCACTAATTCAGCATGAATTAGCTGAGTATGTCTATCTAGGTTTCATGTGAATCGATGCAAAACTCGTTGAGATATCGGGAATTCTTCCAAAACATCCCAAAACAGAACTTTTTCAATCTGCGCCTTAGGTACTGCCAATTGCTGTAAGTTCCGCCCTTAGCTGTAAATCCCATGATTAATCAGCCTTAGGGCTTTTGAACCGCCACTATACCTGCGTGATGTAAGTCATTGCTGGGGCTCGACTTTCATTGCAGACCCAGACAAAAGCATCAGCGGATCAAAAATAGCCAGACGACTGACCGAAATACAATTTCTCGCAGCTCTCGACCACATCTGGCAGGCGAAGTTTCTCCTTGGCCTGGTCCTTCGGGTTGAGCGGACATTCTCGCACAATGTGTCCCTTCACGCCACATCCGTGACAAGTGATGTTCTGCTTCCAGTCACTTCCACCTCCTCCGCCACGTCCGCCACGTCCAACTCCTCGACCCCGCCATGATCCTCTCTGGGTTGCGACATATGCCTTAACTGCGTTCGCCGCAATCTCCTCGTCGTGGGCCTTCGCTAGCGCTAGTCTCTCTGTATGCGCCTTGAGCGCCCGTTCTTCACGACGATTGGCTTCAAGTGCAGTACGCTGGCGGATCTCCTCCTCCAAGAGCACTGGGGTGACAGTGTGAATGCTAGTGTGGCCTGAGAGGGAGATACTCTGCTAACCCGTCGTTTCCGCGCTTCAGCTCATTGGAGTATCCAAGAATAATGTCGAGGTGAGCCTGGAGGGGTCCACTCTCGATCCCCGCGTACTTGATGGTGGATATCTTCTCATGAATCGCTATCATCGACTGCATACCCAAGCGCATGTAAATTGCACGAAGGTTGTTCCACATCTCCGCGGATGTCGTCGCGTCGCGGATATACGCCACTTGGTCCTCACTGACCATCTCGATGATCTGATGTCTTGTCTTTGCATCGCCCTTCTGCCAGGTATCATATGTTGGATTGGGGACCACCACGTCGACCGTACCTGTGGCTGGTGAAACCGCAGTCTGCTGCACAGTCACGGTAGGCTGGATAGGTGGGTCTACAATGTATTTCCATCGGTCTTCATCTTCGAACTTTGACTGGACCTTGAATGACCAGGTTTCGTAGTTCTTATTATCGAGCAAATTAAAGGCATAGCGCGTTGTGGAAACGTCTCGAGTGCCCATAACCTGTTGTATGTCAAGAGTTCAGGGTCACTGCAGACCGTTCTCTTCAGACTGTAATATATAAAGATGTAGAGTATACATACCTGCAGACCGTTCTCTTCAGACTGAAGAGAAACTGTCTGCAGGGTCAACCTATTCTATATAGCTGTCCGGCCTATGTTAATGCCCTAACTCCCAACTTATCCGGTCCCCGAACCCTCCGGCCTTACAGCGGGATTGGATTCGAGGTCTATACTGCAACATAAGCTCTATTATTTCCCTCTATTTCTTGTACTTATTGCGTACCCACCATCTTCAGGCCTATGTTGTTACAATGACAACTGCCCGAGCGTCCACAAGTCTAAGACAAGGGATTGGGGGGTGCAAGGTATTAACCAATCGTCAATGAAGTTGAATAAAACACTAGGAGAGGTACAGAATATCTACGACTAGGCTACAACTATATACTGTTCTGTGTATCTAATCATTGTAACTATCGTCAAGTTGAACCGTGAGCTATACCTTCCTAATAAGTAAGCATGAGTAAATACTATGATCCGAGCATAAGGCTTCGGCGTGGTAAACGACCGTAAGTAATGCTGTACTACTATATATAAACTAAAATGAACTGTACGTGCGTTGCTTCCATCTGTTAGACGTGTGTTCTTACCAAGAACATGCCGTAGTCCGCAAGGCTATTAGTAACCACCATTTACCCAAATCATTATACAAGGAGAAGGTGTGCTAATAGTCAACCCTGGCCGCTGGTCTCCGTACTGATCGTGAATTTGCTACTACAGTCGTTCCCAGTGGGATTCGCTGCCCGGACCATCAGCTCATCCTTCTCGTCGCTCCGCCCGAAAGCGAAGAGCATCCAGTGCTCATGTTGGCACTCCTCCAATCAATACCCAAACTACTGACGCCCGGACTGAACCACCCGCGGTTGAGAAATCCCGGTTGGTGCTTTCGACAGGCAGGTTCTTTCGTTCCATCATTAATTTGCCTCTGTAGGAAGAAGCGCAAACTGAAGCCATGGAACGTACAGCACGCCGACGGTCTAACTTATACCAGCTTCGAGTTCCGTTCTCTTTTTCCCGCCGAATATTTGGAACTTTATGGCGACGCCGAGCCTGCATAGTAGGATACCAAGTTCATAATTCTATCATACATATATCTAGTACATACCACATTATAATGTAGATTTGACTAGAAGCACCTTCCGCAACTCTTTTGAACCTTCATCACGTTGAATTCAAGGAACAAGTTGAACGACAAGACTTTCCTCTACTTCGCTTCGGAGGCCGTAGTCTTGACTTCGATTTCCCAAATAAATTCGACGTACATCTGGAGAAAACAGGTCTTCATCCATTCTCGCTGGAATTTCAACCAGCGTTATTACCAGGGACCAGATATGTAGTCGATGTCGACTGGTTGATTCGACAACACAAACACGGCAACAATTGTTCCATCGACTCACAGAGTTCCGACACAAGACGACCAGCGGTGGGCTTGTTGGATCCTGGTTGAGAATCTAAACTGATTTGATGAAACTAGGAGAGCAGTCGAAGCATTGAGAAGGATCCTAAACTATGGGGTAGCGGTGTAGATTTTCACGCGCAGTGCCTTCGGTACATTTGATAGGTCATCTGTGGAGTAGGTAAAGCAAATATCCACAGTGAGGACCATCTGGATTGTGAATGACTGCAAGACACTGCTGATATGACGGCCATGAATCTTGATGACAGGGTTGAACATTTCCGACGTGAATATTACTGACAGCATCAAATGCTGAGTGAAGTTGCCCCAAGTAAAGAATCCAGAGCAGCGACTCAAAGCAAAGATGAGCCAACCATTACTGTGCAAATTGAAGCTAGTACATACTGAGCCAAGGCAGAGAATGCGACATGCCGAGACGAGAAAGCGACAGTCGTGGGCTACAAGCCGCAATTCGAAACACTATCGACGCTATCGACGAGGAGATTGCTCAGGACTTGAGAACCAGTGCTGCGGGCAAATGCGGGGAGTGGTGTGTTACCAGATTCATTTGTGCTCGTCCAGCTAGGCAAAAAACTCACAGCACTTCGATGGACGATCAGCTACACATGGTCAGCCAAACTTGTTTCCAAATCAGAAATATTTCAAAGGCTACCGCCAGGTGATGTGCAACTGCAGCAGAGAAATAAATGTTCCTGAATTGTCTTCCTACCAGTACCGAGACTGAGCGGGAGTCGATCCCAAAACTCAAGACACAGGATCCAGTGCTCCGGCTATCTCGATGCGAGCTCGCCGACAACACAGTTGAACCGTGAGAAAATAATATTATGAACATTGAGAGTTTCTAAGTGAAACACCCCGACAATGAAGCTCAGAACTACGGTACTATACAGAACTAGACATCAATAGACGGAGAGCCTAGCGGTGTCGGGGTGGCTGTGACGGCGGCAACAAAGTCGGCTAACTGTGTCGGAGGTTGTGAGCGTAGGTATCGGGTACTTGACAGTGTGTCGTAAATGGTAGGTTTGGCGCCAGTGTGCTGCATTTTCCGGTATGTGCTGGGTTTTGTGAAGCTTGACAGGTGTGCTGTGGTGTCGGCTTTGACGGATCCTCCTCTGTAGCTCATGAATAGATGGACCTTTTTCCACAATTCAACTTGGCAAACTTATGAGCATTACCTGAACTACAATTTGGTCTATTTGGTCTTTCCTGAAAAAAATTTCTTCCAGAGTTGAAAATCAGCATTTTCGGTCTGTTGCCTTTTATGGTGATGTATCAATATTTTTTGATCTAATTGGTGGGTCCGAAATGTGTTTCTGGGTGTCCTATGTCCACCCAGCACTTTAGATTAGGCCAAAATGATGTTCCATCACTGAGAAATTGCCAAAAACTCACCGTCCATGACTTAATCTCACTACGAGTATGTTTTCTTGCCCATAGGCAAAAGGAGATCAAGAGGGTGTATCGTTGAACATGTCCGGCACACCCCAAATATCTGATCTCAGAGCCCTTTTTTTTTTTTTTTTTTTTTTTTTGCAATGGATAGCCCCCACGAGTCTGGTGATTTCCACCCATTCACATTTTTTTTAGATGCATTATTGACCTCTCCAGCTGCCCATCGACGCAGTCCATAATGGAACGCGTGACCCGATTATAATATTCTCCATTTTCAATGACTTTCAATTCTAGTGCCGTACCAGAGCCATTTTTTGAGCCATTATTTCGCAATGTATAGCCCTCATGATTCTGGTCATTTCCACCTATTCAGATTTCTTTCGGACCCATTATTGACCTCCCCAGCTGCCCATCAGTACAGTCCATTATGAAACGCGTGACCCGATTATAATATCGGCAAAATCCGCCGCATTTTCAAAGACTTTCAATTCTAGCACCGTACCAAAGCCATTTTTGGAGTTGTTTTTTCGCAATGGATCGCCCTCACGATTCCTGTCATTTTCACCTATTCAGATTGGCGTCCAGATCTTTAACATCGGACATGCGGATGACATTCTGACCAAAGCCATCTTAACGTTGCACAGTCTTGGGCCAATAATAATGGTTGTGAAACATCCATCGCAAAATCTCTGTATCAAATATTTGGCCCACGGCAGAAGATCTATCCTACATTCCAACTGGGCGGAACCACAATTAAACAAGTGCAGACGGCCTGCTACCTTAGAATCTGGTTTACAACGAGAACGAAATGTCTCTGGAGAGAGCACAATATTGTCAAGGCCAAAAAAGCAACTACGGTGGCGAATGTGATCCTGAGGCTGGATCGATTTGTTGGACATCTGCCGGCCTGAGATGCACGAACCTTGTACCTGATACGGGTCGATCCCTACCTCACATCTGGTTGTGATGTATGCCTGGACGTCGACAAGAAAAGCCTCAAGTTTCTGGAAAAAGTTCAACTCCGTTTCCTGCGACGCATGCTCGGTGTTGGCTCGCGCAGTTTGAGAGTGGTATTCTTCTCTGAAAAGGGTATATGGCCAATCGAATACCGCAGGGTCTACCTGGCGCTGAAAAATCTTACCTTGAACTAGACCACAAGAGACCTGTGTGGAAGGCGTTACAGGAATCGCTTGGACTGGCCAGAATAAATCAAATCTCATGGATTAACGAGTTACGCATTGTGCTCTCCCGACTCTATATCCCTGTCGAATTGAAAATACTGCCCGACCTGAATGTCGCAGCTGTTGAAATCGCGATGAAAAATGTGCGGGAATCCATGTAGACGTGGATAGATGATGAGATCGAATCTTATTCCAGGGTGCGAGATCTCCTTGCTGGAGGACCTAGCTCGGCTTTCCGAATATATAAGCGTGGGAAAAGGTGACATTGATTGTATGTGTGGCGGGTTGAATTGGGCAATCTGCGGCGATCCATGTCAACCACCTCCACCAAGGGGTAGCTCTCTATTTGCCCAGTTCACTTCGCGACTTGACTGACCTTCTAACTCCCTGATCGGGCATCTCGGCCGAGCTGCACTTGAGCTGACAATTTCTTGACAATTTCATTCAGGAGCCTTCGACTCCGAGACTCGGGACTTGGAGGGAGGAGACGGGATGAGCTTTACTGTAATTTCCATTTCACCACCCATCAATCAAGTGGACTGAAGGATCCTGCCCGGCCGGAGCGAAGCGCAGGTCTATCTTGTGAAATATTACAAGACGCGCCACCGCTTCGCTCCGGCAACTCATTCGGGGTGACAAAAAACAATCAATTCGGACAATGCACGAAGAAAGAAAAACGCGCAGAAGGAATCCAGTAAAGACTGGCAGTAAAGTACTTCGTGCTCGAGAGAGAGAATGTAATTAGGGAATGGAGGCGGGGATCAAGAACAAGGCTCGCGGGGAGATTGTACATGGCAGCAGGAGCGTGGACTCGAGAGTACTCGCACTGAGTGCATCTACACAATGTATCAGTATGTCACAAGAAGCATAAAGAATAGCAACTTGAGAAAGGTGCAAATGTGATTGAGGAGCCAGAGAGTGATGTCTCGCCTAGTTCTTCATTGAGGCTTTGAGGCTGAAGAAGCCCTAGACCTGTAGCAGTGAATTATTCTGCTGCTGCTCTGGTTGTTAAGCCGCAGGCTGAGAAGCTCTTCATTCTACAGGGAGGCGGTGCTTTGCCCAACCGGGCCGAGTCAATAGGACAGCAATTCCCGGTAAATGGCGCTTGGTTTCTCTCAGGCAACAAGAAACACTACAAGTTCTTTCGAAGTGTCGCGTCGACGATGCCGTTCGTAATTCCGACCCAGCTCCTCCAGCTAAAAAGCAACGCGCTGCACGTTCTTGTCGCAAATGCGGTATTCCAAGCCCCGGAGCAAAGGAGGTGAAATATTGCAGCAAGCCGCGCAGAGATTGCGGGAAGGTTGTGTGCGAGGGACGGAACCCTAAAGCGCCAAAGACTACGGGCGCGCTGTGCTCTCGGCGGTGATGAACTGGTACGCGCTGCTGCAAAGACGCCGGCGTACTCGCGCTGCCTTGCGGTATGAGTGGGCAAACGCGTGCGATAGCAGAACTCAGCATCTTGAAGGGCGAAAATGCGACGGACGGACGCACCTTGGTTCCCTGCATACCCACCGGAATTGAAGAGCGCTGGGCACGGACAGCCAGAAACCCCAGGAGCTTGGCTTGTTCATGGGGCGTTAATCCGGGTTGAAAGCAGACATTAGATCCGGATTAATGCCGGTAATCCGGGATTAATCCACGGATTAATTAATCCGTGTGGCTGTGCTAATGCGGGAGGTACGCTAGCAGGCCTTATTATCTAATTCACATGGTTCGACCCATTCAGGAAAGGAGGACAGCGCATAGTAGAGATGTCCAGCGTATGCGCAGACTTTTTCCCAATCTTGGTGCTCCTTGGTTCTACGATCTCCAAATGAATCTTCTCTGATATCTTATGTAGCTGACCGAATTCTACGAGGCCAACAGCTGCTGGAAGCAGGAGGAAATTGGCAAGCTGGACGGCTACAGGGATCTCGGGGGCGCAGATCTCAGTGCCTTTTTACAAGGAGTAAAGTAGCGGAGGGGTCGTTTCAGTGAAAAGAGCGTTACATGTACAGTGCATTGGTTGCGGAAGTAGGTGTACTTACTTGTAGGATATCCTCAGAGTCCCTCGCCGCAAGTTTATTAATTTCAGATGCATTCTTCTACACCATTATGTCAAGCCCCCCACCGTCACAGGCCAGTGTGGAGCCTGGCTCTGCTGAATGTTTGTTATTAATGCCACAGAACTCATGGCAGTCGATACAACTCTGTCCGCTGGCCCGTTACACATCAAATTTTGAGAATAGGTTCATTTCAGAGTGAAATGCATGCAACAGAGCCGCAGGAGATGTCCCAGCCAAATAATTATGTT
Source organism: Mycena olivaceomarginata (assembly GCA_029378375.1). NCBI lineage: Eukaryota > Fungi > Basidiomycota > Agaricomycetes > Agaricales > Mycenaceae > Mycena > Mycena olivaceomarginata. Next base: position 13,798 of record JARKIC010001148.1, on the reverse strand, counting down.
CATCTGGGTCATTATATCACACATCCAAGATTGGTGGGATAAAGACACGACATTCTATTCCCATAGCTCTCCCACCGATACCTAGAAAAATTGTCGATGTTGAGGTCTAGGATTTTCCCGAGAGTGTCGGTTGACAAGTTCGGGTGCAGTGAAAGGTCCGGAGAGGATCTCACCGGGAATGCGAATCGACCGAAAGAAAGTGCGTCTTTTTAGTCGAATTAAGATGACTTAAACTGCCGATTAACACCTGTCTTCGCGCGGAAGCTGCTGGCTTAACTACCACTCGCAAACACTGTGCGATTGCCTCGGTGCTTCTTGTCCTTGGTGAGACGGTATGATATCCGGGTTACCGCAAACTAAATACAACAGTCCAAAACCGGCACATCCACGCGCCACCCATGTTTTGAACACGAGTAGCCGTGGGAAGGGCCTCTTTTCCGGGGAGCATATACCTCAGTACGTGGTTAAGAAACATGAGCTCGTGGAGCAGGGTTGCGTATTGTGCAGTGATTTGCCACATTAAACGAATGATTGACATTTTTTCCAGGAATTCGTGGATGCCAGCGAGCCAAAGCGAATTAACCTCGCGCGGCATATCAATCATAGCTGCGATCCAAACGCTGTAGTTGAGCTCTGGGAGACCCCAGCAGGGAAATCCAGGGCTTTCGTGATCTCTAAAAAGGATACTCATTTCAACGAAGAGATTACCATCAACTACGGAAGGTCATAAAATCTTTCGATGGATGACAGTTCCCCTGATTCTTTTTGCAGCGATTTTATCCCGTCCCCGTGTCTTTTGTGCGAAATGCGAAAGTCCAATATCCCCAAAAAACGCACCAGATATGGCTCCTTGGGGCAATATACAGCTCTTGGGCAATGTCCCGGTTATAAGCATCCGTCGCAGCGGCTCCGAAGGGGGCGAAGAAACCTTCCTTCCATACAAGCTTTGGGACTGCGCCGGTGCGGTTGATGTCAAGACGCCATAGCCCGATTGCCTTTTTTGCCCTGCACAAAGCCAGGGTCCCTTCTTAACCTAGGTTTCACAGACATAGGTCGTAAATATTCAAAGTGCTGCACAAAGGGTCAACGTTCTTTGTACAAACGATTGGCCACCCCTCGATGCAAAGGTGTACTGCAGCCGTGTATCGTGAAAGGGTCTGCGGAGGCTTAGACTCGTAACCAGCTCTATGTTGAGTAACAAGACCTAGTAGGAGTTTGCAATTTATTTGAAGTTGATCCGAGCAAAATTCGGGGAGAAAGAAAAAATCGCGCGCAGGGTTACTCGAACATAGAGACTGGGAGAACTTAGTCGGAAATGTCACATCAAAGTTGTACGTAACCTAATCAATTTGACTTAGAAAAATTCACTTTCTTCAAATATTACAGCTGATTTCAAAAGTTTAGGCGGGTTTCGTAAAATAGTGGTGCTCGATTTTTTGCTTACCTCTTTTTTTTTTTTTCATTTTTGGGCCGCATCGTATTCAGACTAAGGCTGGATCATTATGATTAAACATGGTCTCTGGCCATAATGTACTGGCTGACTTCCCGTAACGATAGATAGTTTTTTCAGAACATATCTGCATTTCCGGCAGCGATGCCGAGGCACCTGTCAGGACCCCATCGGACTTGGATCTGAGGTTTTCCTGTTTGGACCCTAGCGAACGCACAACGGTAATTTTTGGTAGCGGAGTGCAGTCGGGTGGCAGAGGCCAAATGGCCGTGCACAGAATGGTCGGCAGAGGGCAAATGGGCTTGCACAGGATGGGGTGGCAGAGGCCAAATGGGCGTGCAGAGAATGGAGCGGCAGAGGCCAAATGGGCGTGGACAAAAGGAGGTGGCAGAGGCCAAATGGGCTTGCACAGGATGGGGCGGCAGAGGCCAAATGGGCTTGCACAGAAAGGGGTGGCAGAGGCCAAATGGGCTTGCACAGAAGGGGGTGGCAGAGGATCCCAACCAGGATCTCTCCGCGCACACTTATGTTCCCAAACCGAACGATTTTTCTGACCTGCCCGAGTACTTCGTGCTCAAGGTCCGTCGTTGTCACTTGGACGACGAACGACCTTGACGAACGTGTTTGTCTTTGCAGAGCCTTATAAACGCTATTTCTCGGACTCGTTACCCGAATGGCGAATCTCCGTCCATTGTCCGGAAATTTCTGATTGACCAGCTTCGTTATAACGATAATACCTCTAATGCTGTGAATTGTTTGTGTTCTGTGTTTTGTATCAATTTATTCATGTCGTATTTTCAGTACGCGGACCGTTTCTATATCTGCACTATAATTTCTGCGGCAGCATACGCTACCGTCCGAAGTGCACAGCGAGTATAATGAAGAGGGCGCGGATCTTCTTAAGCAAAGTCTGGCTGACGTTGATTGGTACCGGAGTATGGATAGGCTAATTCCTTCCACTCATAACAATGTCACCATCGCTTGTTTGGAGGTAGTATTTTTTTCCTTCCCATATTTGTTCGGAGGATTGATTAAGTTGGTTACGAACCTCATCCCCAGCGCGCCGCTCCAGTCTTTCCCGCTGACACAATGAGTTATATCTACTTCAGGACGGGTCGAATTTCTGAACAGGTGATGAACCAGGGAGGGAAATTATACGCAGGTCCGCATTGCCGCGTTCGATGGACTTTTCATGACGAAGTGGTATGTATACGCCTCCGATCATGAACTACGTTCTGGAGGTGGTCTCTAAATTCGGACTTGGTTCGCCAACTTGGCTATGAAGTGCATCTTCACCGCGACCACTTCTTTGGGGGAGTTCTGCTCGTCTGCAAGAAGAGGCATGATGGGGAAAGTGACTGGTGGTTAATTGGTGGGCCTGGGCTTTATATGTGGGGCCGATGATCACCATGAAGTATTTGTGGACGAATCGTTTGATTGTTCTGTTATTTACGTAACTTCATCATGCTTATCATAAACACTCGTGTTGGTAGGGGTATGTGTTGGTAGGTAGGTAGAATTACACTGCACGATCCCGAAACTCTGTTCATGAAACGACGGGATGGGTGAGAGGGAATCCCCTTTCGGCCGCCTCGAGGATGCATTGGACGACGTTTAGCTCTGCATTTTGAACCTAGTTTGTTGTGTAAATATAGGGCCGAGAATATTGTCCTGATTACGTACCTGCAGCGCCGAGGTGCGCGCCAGGGACATATGAGCCTAGAGGAAGAGAAAGGAGCTGTAGGACCCGCGGGTAGCGGTGAAAGCAGTGCCCCTCAATGGGCGTCTTGCGCAGGCGAGTGGCAGGCGACACAAAATGTGCAAGAGACAAAGAGGCTATAAGCTGGCCGCAGACATGCAGGGACTTGGTGGTGCGAAGCTGAGATACGGTTACGAGAACAAAGACCCAGGCGATTAGGCCGAGAGGCGTTTGGACCAGAGAAAGGGAAGTGGAAGAGCCGGAAAGGAGTGCATCAATCAAGGGATGATCTGATTGATGGATTTTGGAACGCGCTCATGCTGTACAATTTCGATCAATTCGGCACCTATCCGGAAATTTTAGTAGAGTCCTCAAGGTCAGCCAAAATCTCGAAGCAATCGTCCACCATGTCCATGAAATTATCCCAGACCTTGGCCAGCTTGGAACTCCGGACAATCTACTAATCGTTTGATTAAAGCTTCAAGCCAGACGGACAAGAACTGAGGGAGAGACCGGCGATCCAAAAGCCTCTTCCTTTCCTGTGCGCCCAGGGTTTCGTCATCACGTATACGTAACGACGTAACAGGTAAGGGACTGAAGGAGGGGAGAGTGGATGCCTCTTACTCGGTGATTGCCGAAAATTGAGTAATTTCTCTTCTTTGTATTCGAGAGGGTGAAAAAAGCGGGATAGTGAATTGGCTGGCTAAATGTTTGTATGATACAATTTGCCTGAGAGAAAACTCCCTACAAGCTATAAATTTTATTTAGCCGGTCAATTCACTATCCCGCTTTTTTCACCGTCTGGAATACAAAGGAGAACATTGTATCCAAAATCTAGATGAATCCGGCCACTACAGCTACTGTGCGTGCCGTTCTAGCCAAAAACAGCCGAATTTGACTCAGAAAATGATACTGAGGTGCTGACAAAAAATCCCACCGCTCAGCCCTGCGCATTACTTTTCCTAATCGTTTTAGCCTACTCCTAAGGAAAAAACGTTGAGAATTGAGCTCACGGCGATTGATTTCTTGAAAACTGACGAAAAACACAAAAAGACGATCCCGCCCTAAGCAAAGTTGCCTGCGCGCGGGGTTCATGGAGCTAAAATGCGTGATCCAACCAAAGCGGATCATCTCTGGGATGTTGAACCTTTGCCCAAGTCGATGTTACACAATTGGCCCTGTATTTCGTAGCAATAACAGAATTTTCCGAGTTATCGAATCGCTACCAGTGATCCCAGAGATTCAAACTACCTCTGTTGTACATGAATCGTCCCGTTGGCCTGCTGTCAAGAAAGGAACTCAGCAATGGATCTAGGATAATGGCAGTGTCTTCTATTGCAAGGTAGAAGATGTCCGGAACATCTGTTAGTTGTTGGGTCTTGATCATTCCTCCTCCGCAGTGCGGAGAATATTTTTTTGCCTTCTGCACTTTTTGATTCGCTGATAAGCAGTGAATGTGAACACTCATGAAAACACACTATTTTTCGGTTTTCATGAGTACTACATTCATTATATATCATATATGAGAGGCAGCACTAAGTTCCTGAAGTAGCGGCCTGTGGCTAGCATCACTAGAGTAACGGGATGGTGTTCTTGGAGTTTCCCTGGACATCTCTGACATGTGCTCGCTCCGAAACACGTAGGAGACAGTGTAGCCCACCAAATATAAGGGATATTAAACAAGTTACAAAGGTTCTGCACACTGGAACCCATGACTTGGACATTCTGAGCGATCCTGTTGGAGGGTGTTTATTCAGTAGACGTGTTCGCGTTGGCTCAGGTGACATCTGACGCTCAGGAAACCGTGTTTCTCAGGTTTCGGAGTGTCGGGATTAGTCGTAATAGGAGGTTTTGATGGGTTCCCACACGGGCCGCGGCCTCATCCCTTTTGGGGATGTAAAGGTTCTTTCTCAAGAACCCATTCCTGGACAGACTTAGATGTTGGGTATCTCTTGAAAGCTACAAGACAGGACTCTTCAGTTCCAATGTAGTTGGTTGAGGGATACACCAGGAAGCCAAGAGTTTACATCCAAAGGACTTGCATGGTGGATGATTAGTGATCCACTGATCAAGCTACCATGTGCAAAACATTACAAAGGACACTCAGGTTTCCACCTCCCTGGTCAATGGGATTCGTTATATTTTGGTTGCCAAAACGGATACACGGGTTCTAGAGCGGCTAAAAGGCATTTTTACTCAGTTCTGATATTGTCATAGTCATATTCTTGTTTGTATAAGTAGTTTCAGGGGTTTCGGAGTCGGCACTGGACCTTCCCCCTACTAGTAGGCCTTGTGCCTGCGCTCAAGGGAAGGTTCATGTCGATCTTCGGTCATCCACAAGCCTAGTGTTTGTAGTTTCTGAATAATATCACACTGTGTTCTGAAGGAATAAAAGTTGTTTCAAGTTGTGGAAATATCGGAATCATCTGGAATCATCTGAGCGTGGCTCTTGAATCGCCGGTCTTGGACCTTGAATCGTTGGAATCGTTGGAACTGTATTTGAATCGCCGGCCTTTGGTCTTGAATCGTCTGTACTGGTATCTGGGAAGGCTCGTTGGCCTGCTGTGTTGGTTGGAATCTCTGGAACTGTTGGAATCGAGCGTATCTTCGGGGTACGCACCAATCTCGTTCTTCGGAACACCTTTTTCAAGCCATTCTTTTTAGCCCCATTACGTCCCGATATATTCGCGTCTCACGTTGTGCCAGCTTGGATTCGACCACCATCTGTTCTGTCATAAATTGCTCTCACTATCCACCCACATTGGCACCAACGGCGCTCCCTCCGGGGTGGACGCAAAATATTTCCCTCGCTCAATGTATGTCCTTTGCGCAATGTTTCCGTTTACTTCGGGGACATTACTAACAACTGCACAATTACCATTCGCTCAGTGAAGAAAATGACTACATCAACGCGGCCTATGTATGTTTTCGTAACATCCCAATTCGTAGAACACGGGCCCAAAACTTGAAAGTTGGTAAAGGCAAAGTTGGGCAGCTGCAGGCAGATTCTTCTGCCGAGCACCTTGCCAATGAACATGAGAAACTCAAAAAAGCGTCTCCCCGGAGATCACAGAGGCTCAAACCTCAACACGCTCAACACATACAAGGACGGGCGGGAAAGGAACCAGCGTGTGCGACACCGGACGATGAGACCAAAGTACCGGTCGGCTCAGGAGTTCCAGAAACAGCGATGCAAAACGGAACACCAAACGCTCAACCCTCGATCAAGCACAAGGTCTCTGGCACGAGGGCGATGAAATCACACACGCACAATCACTCAGTAACTGCTACAGAACAGACTGTGATCCCGAGTCCTGATTCTCTAGTAAGTGTTGTAATCTCGTTGATTTCATAAAAACGAAGTGAGTCCAGTGTCTGACCAATATCCCGAAGCGCGATACGCTGGGGCCTCCATCTCTCTCCAACTCACGTTTCAAGCGCGGGAGTTGCCGTCACGCTAATCTCCCCGCTCATTCTGAGTACGTCGGAATTAGATGAAGCTTTCGGTTGCGGTTTCGGCTGTTTTCATTCAACAAAACTGCCACTGTTGTTCCGGAAATTGTGACAAAAGCTAGCGAGCCGGAACACTCTGAAGCACGCATCGCGGATATGTTGAGCTTATTTGTGCGGCTTGACCCTTCTGGAACACACATTCACTCGATCAGCGACACGTTCATCGTTGAGGCCTACGCCACCATTCTTCTCGATGTGTTCGTTGGACTGGTGGCTCTGCACAAAATCTTTAATATACAGAACCACATCCCTCTCAATTCCACACACCACCAGAGCATCGTCCGCTACAACACTAACCGGTTACCGAATTTTTCGACAGGAAGAACCGGTGGGAACCAGTCAATTGAAGAAGAGGTGAGGCACTACGAGCATAGTGTGATCCTTCCCAGGGGCTCGACTGATATGATTGGCTATTGGATGTGTTGAATACCTAGAGTGACCATCCAGCAACGGGCAGATCAATCGACTTTCCAAGCGGAAGCCCATTTCTCGAGCATCATATAAAGCCTTTGATAATTCCCTTGCATCCATCACCGCCGTTCAAAAACCCCTTTACATGAGGCATTATCAAGAGAACGGTCTGCGCATAGCTCTTTTCCAGCTCGACGCCCTTCTTGGAGACCTTCGAAATGCACTGTTAGGTATTCAAGAACAAAGGGTTTTTTTTTTTCACTCACAGCATCCCGCCGTCAACCATGTCGGCTGCTCGGTGGTCTAGCTTTGATTTCAAGGGGGTCCAAAACTCGCCGAAGCCGATCAGACCCGATAACGCCTGGACCGGTTGGGCTTTTTAGGATCCTGGACCTGTCCTTCAAGTTCTTCGCCAGGGATCCAAGGTTTCTCGCCGCGCTGTTGGCGTTGGAGGCCCGTGGGTGAAGGGGTAATTTACTTCCTTATTCAGGAATCTCCAGTTGTATCCGCGAATGTTTCCGGCGATCAGTTATTTCCAAACGTTGTCGGAAATATTCACCGAGTATTCCGGTAGCGCAGATATTTAATTGACCACTCCCGACCAAGCCACTTTCTTCGGATTCGGGCTGGAGGGCGTCGCCTATGGTCCAGGCAGCTTGAAATCCGCAGCGTTGCGGCGTTTCCAAAGGGCATTTCATCCCCCGAATGGCGTTCTCGGTCGTTACAGCCTCCGGAATGCACCGAATATGATGCTGATTTCCACACTGCAAAATGAGGGATAATGCTTGAAAATACTTGCTCGTTACTTCTATTCACACGAAATCCAGGATCTGTTAAGCTGGGTGCATATGCCTACAGTGCACAACATCACATCACGGTTCCGCTTTTGGCAGTAAACAAGCAAAAACTTTTGATGCCTAACCACATTTTATGCTCTACTTCAATGGACACAGAAGCACATTAAAATGATATTATCAGAGTAGAAGAATCCATGGTGTGCTTGGTGGGATGAATGGTAAACTTTTTACTTTTTGGCTACCGAAAAAGTGAAACAAACCCTAATGATCGGATCAATTCCCCTTTTGGGTAGGGTTAAATCACGTGTGGCTCTCCCTTGACGCTGGCAAGAATTCGATGGAAGCTAATATGAGAAGGATCAGACCAGCGGACAGATCATGTTTAGTGGTACTCACTGCTTGAAGGCTCTGGGATGTAGCCTCAGGCTCGCTGTCATGCTCCGTGCAGCTCGGGTCAGTGACAATTGACACGTCGTCTTGAGGCACATTTTGGAAGGGCAGGGGTTTGTTTTGCTTAGCAGCTTCTCACTGATATGGTCTGGTGATAATGAAGCCCCCAATTAGGTACACACAAAAAAACTCTCCAGCCGACGAAAAAGTGAAACACCGTGGGAAAAAATGAGTTTTTGTGCTCAATCACATTCTTTTGGCCGGTTTCATGGCCCAGAAAATCGGAAATAAATCACAAAAAAATCTTTGACTCCGAAAAACACGTGCAGAGAAGTCATGTTGTGCACTGTATTCTATTAATCTTTCCACTTTCTAAGCCTTTTTAATCCCTAGGCGAGACGTACACAAGCGAGACTGCCCTACATACCTCCGACCGAAACAGTACTTGGGGAACACACCAAATTTGTTGACTCACCAATGTTTGCCCTCGAGCGAGCTTATTCTTGCCAGAAAAAAATCAATTCGGTCTCAGAAGCATGGTTTGGCACATCCTAAGCATCATAGCCCACCTGCACAATATTTGGGGCCGAAGAGATACCCAAAAATGCGCAACCTTTCTGCAAGTCGTAATGCCAATTAAGCCCGACATAACTCTCCCAATGTTAACTCTCCCAACGTCGAATGCATTATTTAGGTGTATTTTGGTTGGTTTTTACGTCAGTTATATGTCAGAGGACCTTGTGTAGGCTGTCTGTGGAAGAAATTTGCTGAGAAATATCAAAATGATGGGACATGCATCAGTCTGAAAATGTTTTTTATATTCACAACGAGGAATGACCCTTAGGTCAATTGAGGAAGTTTGTTTGAATTATGTGCAGGCATGCCGCCTTCAATCCGGATTTTGTAATTTCGCCTTTTTACCAGTGCAGGACTATAATTGGCGGCCAAAATCCAACTCCCTCCCAACAATGGCCGAAATCAAAAATTCCGCCTTGAAGACGGCATACCTCCACATGTTTAGAGCATATTACTTCTTGCAACCAAGACAATCCGGAATGTTTTAGGCCTCGAAAACCTTTCCGCGAGTAGACATCAGTTTAATTCAACTTACGCCAGTGCTGTGTCAATGCGATTGCATCTGTTTATTTAAGCATGAAACCCTTCTGGTGCCGCTCAACGAGGAGGGCATGAGACAAAAATCTGAATAGATAGCTTTGCTCGATATTGCGCTGGCTATCACCCGGCAATTCAGATTTGTGAAAGGGACCCAAATGAGCTCGGGACACTGTAATTGGTGATTTGGACACAGACTCCACCGCTAAATGCAGACAGATTGCAACACTAACCGCAACGTCTGCAGTAAAGGAGTTATCTGACAGCCGTCGGATTGCCCCCAGATAATCATACGTTGTGGAGTTGGAATTCCTTCAGCATATTAGACAGGTTGCGCACGAGCCATTGGGGCCATTCGGTGGCTCCCGGACCGTGAGCCAAAATAGCAGGTGAATGGCTCCAAACGAGCCATTCGAGCCATTCGCAGCCATTCACGTCATTTTTTGGCAGTGGAGCCACTCGCTTGCGCACGGCAAAAATGCCATGAGGTGGCTCCAATGGCGTTTGCGCAACCTGTCTATTGATAGTGAATGAAGCTTCCGGTTCACGTGTGGTGGCAGGGAAGAGTCGGGAACGCATCAGTTGCCTCATTTTGTTTGGTGGAAGCTCATAGCATCCGCAGAAGGACAAGCGGGTTGAATGAATCCCATTACCATCAACGACAGTGAACAGCTGTTCTCCACAAGGTGAAGGGCAGGAGCCAAGTTGGATGATGTGACCAAGTTTCGAAATATCATGTTGAATGAAAAGTCCTTCCAGAGTGTCCCAGACTTCTGCCCAATGAAATGGATTTTGACGATGCGCTTCGACAAAACATTGCTGGCAAGACATTGCATATCCCGTGCAATCAAGGCATTGGGTGCTGGCAGTTGTACCGGACCGTCCGCATGGACAAGGACAGCCTGCAGATTCATCTGCCTCGTATTCCAGTAACAGGCCACCCAGCTCTTCAAAGTGACTACGAAAGTCGAGAAATTAGGCATTCTGCATCGCTAACGATTATTACAATGCCGAATTTACGTGTGAGAAATTGACATGCGTCATTTTTTTAGGCGATGGGCCCTCCTCCTAGTCTCTCGTAGACAGACGCTTCAACAATATATGATCTCGTACCTCGATTTGTTGAAGTCTGTTTTTAAGCGCGGGGGTCCGTGCTGTCAAAGTTCGGTTCGGGAAATTGGTTCGAACCCGAACCGAACTGAACTGAACCCAAAGTTCAGGTTTAGGTTCAAGAAATGGGTGAACCTGAACCTCAAGTTCAGTTCGCAGTTCGGGAAGAACAAAAAATTGGTTCGAACTCTCGAACCGGTACCAAAATTTCCCTAAATGCCGCTCCTAGACTGGTTTAAATTTCATCTCCATCATCCCTGCAGGCAAGAATTTCACCCGCCGTGTGCCTAACCAGGGACCAAGCCTGCTGTCTGCCACCATTGCTCCGGGTTTCTACCCCCTTTTGCATACATCGTATAAAAGGTATAGCGAAATGTCAAATATGGATTTTGAATTCTCGGCTCACTGATTCGGATATGCATATACCCATAACGAAGCACGGGTTCCTGCTAGTAAGGAATACTGCACCTGATGCGGCCGATGCAGTACGGGGCGTGCTGCGCCACCCGGACGGCGAGAGAGGTAGGCGGGAGATGAGGAGGCTTGCAGGGAGGTCATTGTTACTGTTTGGGCTAGAAGGAATGATGTGATGGGTGATACTGTACCTTCCTTAGTCTGGGGACCGGCACCCGATATGGCAAGACTGTGCCTTGTGGCTGTGTCAATTTTCCGATTGAACCCAGATCGGGCTGGTTCCTGGCCTGCAGCACCTCATGAGAGAGCATTTTGATTCATGTTTGCAGAGGAATCTGTTTTGAATGGTGTTATCTGCCACTATGGATGATTATAGATTTATCCGACCATTCATCGTGCTGATGTCCGGCAATTCGTCTGAGAGATCACTCTTGTCACACCTCGTCACACTCACTCTGGTATCTCGACTTCGACCAAGTCGATGGAGGGGCAGTATATTCGCTGGAAAAACACCTGGGGAGCTAAACTTGTTAGGACCTAATCCTCACCGAAAATTGTGAAGTCTGTGCTCTCAGAAGTCCTCTCAGGATGAAATTCCCACGGTCCATCAACGCGAAAGAACAAGATCCAGGATGCAACCGGTCGTAATCCTGACTGGAATTATGAATAAAAATGTACCTATATGCCCCTGGATCAGCCACTCAGTCTAGAATTGCTGTAATTGCCCTTGAAACAATGTTGCATCTCCAACCTCAATTTCCGGTTATGGAAACATTTGGCCAACCTCCAGCTTTGAATCTGGGGTGATTGGCGACCAAGTCAAGTGACAATGTTGTACGTGACGCCCTTTGATCTCTGGATGCATGGGCAAGGGCCAATCTGACGTGGATGCAACATCTGAGTATTGCCTCTGATATAATTATTTTGTTGGAGAAAGAGTCGCATGAACGGGCAGTAAAAGGCCATGAGACGAAATTGATGCGTCGTTTGCTTGTTGATTGTTTGAAGTTGTAACTTTCCACTCAATATTTGGTCGACAACATACTCTAGCATAGCCGCCAGGCTGAGGGTTGCCTTCACCCGCAGGGTCACCCCTTTGCTGAGGAGCACCGCCAACGTAGCCGGTCTGCATTGAGGTCGAACCCCCGGCACCCCGTCTTGACTGTCCGTAGAACAACTGCCAAACCGCCTCCGCCAAAACAACCACACTAGGACCTTACAAATTCTCATCCATTGATTACTCCAATTTTCTCTTGATAATTACAACAACTGTTGAGGGACGTCTTCAGCTGCACCGGATTTGTGATCGAAACTCAAAACTTCACAGCTCAGCGCGACGAGATCGAGGATGGAAACAGATTGTTTGGTTACCTTTCCTGGGAAAGCGTCATATATACGGATCGTCAGGACGGGTAAATGTCGATGGCCGGTAACACACCTTGTGTTTAGCCTTCCCCGTCTTTTCGTCCTCCTCGTACTCGCGATAGTACAACTTCCGGGATCGATCGTCCCCTTCAGGTAGAATTCGACATGGGCTTTGAATTTTCTTAGCGTCGTTCTTGCTGTTGTTGCCGGCGAAGACGGCCTCGAGTGAAGCCCCTATAACGTGCTAAACAAAAATAAGGATGAGGCTCAGAAATTTTGGACAGAGGGACGCTGTAGGAAGGCCAAGGTAGATAAACAAATCTCCTGGAAACCATACCCTTTAACAAACTAATATATTTCGTTTAGAATTGTCGGCACAACATGAAATAGACCTTTTGCTGATCTGGAAGCATTTATCGACGAATTAATATCTCAAACACAAGAAAAAGGAAGATGGGCTCGCCTCTTTTCAAGCAAGTCCCGCATGGAGCCCCTTTCAGGAGCTTGAGCTGTGCACTACAGCGAGTGCATTAGGGCCTGAGACTTCATTAGAATTGAAATGGTTTGCAGAATGTCAGATCACACGGTTCAAAATGTGGACCATTTCAAAGCCACGCGTTTCAAAATATAACCCATTAATTGCACTCTGGAAAACGCAATGAATGATGCCTCCAAGCGGAATCTGAATGGCCGTAAATGGTTTGCAGCATCTCAAGTCACGCGACTCAAAATGTGGACCATTGCACAGGCCACACATCTCCAAATGTCACTCCGAGAGCACTTCTGAATGCCTCCTGAAATCGTCGGAAGATAACGCCTACATTTTATTTGGGGTGTTTCGGCCAAGAAATAAGCCCAAACGGCCGCGGTCATTCTTTTTGGCCGCCACTAGAAGTTGCCCCGAGCTCAATTGGTCGACTCAATCCAAGGTAGACTGAATTGGAACGGAGATGGTTCAAGTCGCTTCGCCCACCGTGCTCGCTGTTCCCTCTTGATTATCCTCGGGTCGTTCATACAAAACAACATACGGGGTCATCCACTTGATAGGACAAAAGGATGGCCCCCAATTCCACACGTGCAATCATGTCAGAGATACCGAATGACACACCGCAAGCAAACGCATTGCTGTTATGTACGGGTGCTTGTGTAGCTCGCGGGAAAAAAAAAAGTTGTTTGACCGATGATAAGATGGAAACCGTCTGGCGTTCGAGTTCGAAGTTTTTCATAGATGGGCTTCGCAATACGCGAGTCGCGCCAACTGCCAGGTTCATTAATGTGTGAGGGCGCCAAAAACATTGGTTGCACTACAACATAACGTGCACAGAAACTTACCTTCAGGCGCAAACACAAGCACAGACCTGATGTAATGCTCTGGGAGCCAACCATTGTAGGTAGCATTCTCTATATCTGGATCGTCGGAGGTCTGGCTGCCACTCGATGCTTGCGAAGGCACAATATCTGTATTTTTGATTGCACGTGAACCCTTTTGAAACCACAGAGGGTCTGGAGAGGATAGCAAGGGCCTTGCTGAAGCCA